>JAHBMJ010001995.1:15000-23550 GCA_018398765.1 Chromera velia | reverse complement strand
GGAAGGCTACCGACCTCTCTATATTCACCTCCAACACAAGGGGCTTGTTGTCGGCCCTGGCGCGGCACAGAGGGTAGCCGAACTTACCAACTCTGGATGCTTAGCTGCCCAGAAACAGGACGGTTCCAACACCAACAGCAATAGCAAACGTGTGCGCGGTTCTCCGTCTCACCCCGTTGTCATCTCTCCGCAACCGAATAGAAGCCCAGGAGCACCCACTCCTGGAAAGCCGAAAAGCCAGAGAAAAAGCTCTCAGCAGCTCCCACCACCGATCGATTCGATTCACATTGAAGAAAGTGATCATGAAGAAGAGGAAAAGGAAGTGCCATAAAGCTGAGTGATTGTCACCTCAATTTTGGTACGTGCTCTAACTTTATCGTTACGGTATCAACAAAAAGTTATATGCAATTTCAAATCTATCAATTTTACGTTCTTAATCTCTATTAGTACTAGAGTGAGTCTCAGTGACTAGTGTATATACACTGCCACACAGGCATATTTTTTTTACGGGTTCTTAATCTCTATTAGTACTAGAGTGAGTCTCAGTGACTAGTGTATATACACTGCCACACAGGCATATTTTTTTTACGGAACTAATAATTTATAATTTTATATATATATATTTTAAATTTTTGAAACACACATCAGAAATGTTCTGATAACTATTGTTATGAGAAAAATGATCAGAGTGACAGTAAGTCAGTAACTCAGTGAGGAACCCTAAGAGGTTAACCTCAAATCTTACCTCAAATATCAAATATTTGAGGTTGAAGCTCAAATCAAATCAAATCAAATATAATCAAATCAAACATGGTCACTACCCCCATTTATGAAATGTCAATCTTTTAATAACTGGGAAAACTTAAAGAAACTATCATGGTCTAGTTGTTCAACAGCCTTCATATTCCCTAATTCAATGATATGGTGGGAAGGCCTAACCTAGGGTTTAATATAAAACCTAGTACAAAACTAATCAATCAATATTAATCAATCAATTATTAATTTTAAAAACAAATTTGAGAAATCTGATTCTAAGATAAAACTCTAAAAATCGTTTGCAAACGTATATAAGGGACCCGAGAGACAAATAAAAGATATCTAATATGAGTGAGTGATTGAGTGATTTAATGGTGTCTTGGAGCACTGTCGCCGTTTTGTCTTATAGTAGTCTAAGTTATAGAGGTCACTCCCGCAAATGGCAGGGGGGTGTGCCTCATTGCTGAGGCTCAGTCACCGCTCAGACCACACCTCATAGCCCGCTTAGTTTCCTAGGCTGCGATGAACTAACAACTGTTCTAAACTTTGTATGCTTTGAGCCAGTGGCTGAGAGGGAACCATTTCAAAGATAATACCAATGATACCAGACGATAGAGCATTAATTTTGACTTTGTTCGAAGTTAACGCGTTTCTTGCATCTGTCTCTATGCTTTGCTCTCTCCTCCTGCTCTTATCTTCCTCCCTTTTTTCACTGCTTCCAGATCGAATCCTTTTATACCTTTTTTTTCTTCTTTCCCCTCCTCCTCTTCTCTTTATGATAACTCCGTGCCTTTGTGCTGATACCGTCTCATCCAGTGAGCTCCCCGGTGCATACCTTCCAGCCTAAGTTCTACGGCTCTCCTTAAAGACTCTTCTTCAGAATGCTGCCTTTCCTAGAAACTCATCTATATCATGGAATGTCCTTCATTCATCAGAGAGGCAAACAGAGTGTCCGTCTGAGGGGTTCTCCCCCCTCCCCCCCTTTTTCTCTACAAATTTCTCTGGCTCTCTTTTCTTTCTTCTCGTTCCAATCTCTTTGCAACGCCTCATACATGATTACTTTCTCTTGATCTAATGGAAAAAGAATTTATTGATGATTGCATGCATGTTAATGCATGCTATTAAATGTATGTCGTAGTGTCGTTTTGTCTAGTTTTGTCAAAGATTGCCTAAGGCAAAGAGCAGATAGTATGCATCATCAGAAAATGTACAATCAATATTTTTGCTTTTAAACACTGCTTTACCTTCTTTAACAGTGATATGCAGCATACGTTCTCAATAATATATCTGAAAAGTTCTCATCTTCTGAAGACTTAATTAGCGTCTGACTCGTGGGAAGATCGGTACCGAAGTGGGGTGCAGGCTTATGGCCGTTGGCACCCCGGCCGCGCCGCAGCTCGCCCCGGCGGGCGGGCCGCTCGCGGCCATGCAAGCAAAACTGCATGGAAGCTGCAAAGATCCGTGCATGCTTGATCGAGATGATGCATGAAGGTCAGTGCATGCTCAATACAAACAGAGCTATAGGAAAGCTAGATCGTGCCTGTCCAGAGTCCACTTAAGCTGTGGGTCTATAGCGCTGCAAAAAGAGCCTGTTTTCGGTGTCGCCGCACCCAACATTACTCAGACTCCGCACAGGTTGGTGGCCAGTCATTGAGGCTCCAGGCGTTTCCACCTGATTTAAAAACTGCCTCGACATTTCTGCACATCGAGAACCTGGAACAGATCCGCACAGAGACCCAGGCGAATTGAGTTGGTGCATTCAGTGCTTGCACGCATTGAACGGCCGAAATCATGACCGTCGGCAAAAACCGGCGGCTTCTGCTGCTGCAAGCTCTTTTGGTCGTCTGTCTGTGGGCGTTCTGTGCGTCTGGAGCTCGTGTGTGCGGATACAGAGACCAAAATTGTGCCGTTGGGGAGAATTGCTACGACGGGTGCGAGGGAAACTCCAGGCTCGTTGCTGATAATGGATATCTGACTCTGCAGGTCGGCAAGGCGGAGTGGATGGGAGGGTTCTGCATGGGAAGGTGTCCTAAGCACCTTCATCTTTTGACATGTATTGCTATGCTTCTTGCGTGTGCATCCATGCACTCGGCTGCATTACTACTTGCAGGTGTATTCAGAAAATGGTTGCACAGGGGACATCATCAGGTCGACAAAACTTCTCGAGGTCCGTCCAGCACTTCGTCCCTCGTGTAGAACTGGCTTCTTTGTTGGACCATGAAAGAGGTTTTGAATACAGATGTCTACATACATGCAGTTCATTAACCCAAAGACCTGAGGCTCGGAGCATTCAATCAATACAGACTCACAGGGCATTTCTGATTGTCTGACTGCTCTTTCACGGGGAAAGGCAGCTTTCCTTTGTCAGGCGGGTGACATATGGACTGGCAAACTTGATCAAGCTGTGCGGCATTTAAAGGTCCCTTTGATTCTCTGAGCAGAATTCAGCATGGAAATAGCTATTGCACCGATTTCGTCAGCCTGACTGCTTGGTTGATCCAAGGTGAAACGGATCGGATGGATTACCTGTCGCCCGTGTTTAGTGGGTCGGCTGCATGCGGATGAGTTTGGAATTTCCATAATTGACTGCTTTAGTGGTGTTCGCTGTCCTTGAGTTTAAGTGAAGTTTTTGGTGCATTGGGCATTCCTCTCTTCTTCTGAGTCTCTGTGTGCCTCTTTGTCTGTCTGGTCTATGGGACTGTTTGCCTGTTTACCTGCCTTTCTGCCTGTTTGCCTGTATCCCTATCTGCTTGTCTACCTGACTTCCTGCTTCTCTGCCTTGTTGCCTATCTGCAGATCTCTGTAGGCCAGTGCACCGTGTACGGAACTGGATCATATAAAGTCAACGGGGGCCTTCAGACTGCTGGGATCTCTGCCGGGGTCCTGGGTTTGTGTCTTCTCGCGCAGTTTTTCCTACTCGGAGGGAGGAGGTAGAGTAACATCGAGACGTTTGTATTCTACTGAGTCTGAAGTTGTAAAGAGGCGACTCAGAAGCTGCTGACGGGTTGCAATGTCTGGTTGGTTACCTTTGACGTTGACACACACACCATTCATGATACACTGAAAATTGTGAAAAACTATGTATGAATTCTTGAGTGGTCGTGCCTAGGGTCGTGCCAAGGAATAGACCAAGGGCCTCAGTGCACTGCACTACAAATTGGCTCTAGAATTGGCATCAGCGCTGCTTGATTCCTAGCTTGATTCCTCCCTTCTTAGGTTCCTATGCGAGCGTTGAGCTCCTTTTTCCATCGCTTTTCCCCATCTACCCCTTAGTGTTAAGATGATTATTATTTAACTTATCTTAAGTAATACCGGCCTTCAACCTAGCCTTCAGCATTACTACCAGGATAGTAATTATGATGACATTCATAATTCATTTAATTGGTTATTGATTTCAAAAGCTCCGAGAGTCAAAAAAGCGCATTTACTGATCTGTCTTAAAAAATAAAACAGTCATGTAACAGAGTTTTGAAATTTAATTGTATGTCAAGTATACATCGGTCATGCAACAATACCCCTGTATCGAAATTTATATAGCTTTTCAAGTTCATAATAGAATACTACTAGTAATGCGGAATTAATATTGATTGATTGATTTAAGTTGCTAGAGTTGTTAAATACCGCCTAGGACAAATACCGATAACTGTTATTTGGGGGTCAAATACTGAATTTGGGTATAAGATATTTATCTAGGTATTTATAATCAACTCCGAGAGGCAGTGTTGTTAAGTCTCGGTACTTTCAGTACCTCGGTACCTCGGTACCAAAGGGGAGGTCGGTATCGGATTTCGGATCGGATCTTTCGGTACCGACCTAAATGACTCTTAAACTTAAAAATCACATGTAGTCTGATATTACAATATCATTTCAACACACTTCATAAAACAAAATAAACAAAATACAGTAATAAATTAAAATTAAGAAAGTCTTTTCTAGCTTTTTTGATTGTTTCGCGACTTCTGTCTTCTAGAACGGTCTATGGATTGAGGCATAAAACCGATATGTAGAACTGTTTGCTTGCATGAATCGAGGATGCATGCTAGGGTATGACACTAAAAAATTAAAAAAATAAAAATTAATTATAATCTCCCCCCTCCTAGGGTTTTAAACAAAAACCTACAGTCTAAAAGTATGTTTTTTGTGGTTCTGAGCCAAAAAGAACCACATTGCAACATAAATAGAGTCATTAGCTTATAAATCTTTTCAGTTCTGGTAAGAAAACTGCTAGGCGCCAGGTAAAGTTCCAAAATGTCTAGAAGGGTGGTTCAGGAACTCAAAACAGAACTCACCTGAACTGGCTGGAACCGACAAAAACCAACTTTCTATGCACTTTCTATGCATTTAGCTGTCGTTAGACTGCTCTTCTGACTCTTGAAAGGCTATCTCAAGATATGCAAGCTCTTCAGTCTCAACTCTTAGACCATCTTCAACCACAACGGCCCCCGGCCTCATTGCATACATGTCCTTTTGTTGCATCGATCATTAACAAAAGATGGATCCCTATTGCCCTGAGCTAAGCCCCTGCCTCGTTCTATCTGTCTGGCCGTTGTTTTTGCGTTCGTGCAGGGACCGGTTCGATTTATTCTGCTTTATTTAACCGTCTGAGACTGACTGAGATCATTTATGTCATTTGTCTGGTCATGCATGACTCTGATTGACCATCATATATGAGTCTGATCGATCATAGAGAGCTAAATCATCAGTTGAGAGCTTGGTTTGGATGGTTCAAGCCCAGTTCTCACAGTTTTGATTGGGTTCCTTCTGGTTCAGAAAAGTTCTAATAGTTCTTGTCTCTGTTCATTCGGTTCATGAACCAATGACCAGAACCGGAAGTAACACCGACCTCAGAACCAACTATAACCATTTAAAACTTACTTGAACCTTAGACCTATACTCTAATTAGTAGTTCTTTAGGGTTTTTTTGCTTTTTAAAGTTTGTAAATTGGGTTAAAGTTTTATTTTTTCATCAAAAAAGTTGTAGGAACCACACATATAGTTAGGGATCGTCCGTAGAGTGTCATACCCTAGGATGCATGCTCTTGAGGCTGATCGAATCAGATCGATGCATGCTACATGGCAATACATAGTAACAGATGCATCGCCACGTCGGAATCAGTCGGCCGGACAATGGACTTGGATCATGCCGAGTCGGATACGATAAACTGACTTGCACAGAGGCTGGTGACACACACACAGTCCCTCCTTTGTGCGATCTGATGCATGAATAAAACACACACACATGGAAAAAGCAGGAAAGAAGGCTTATCCTCACTGCTTCTTTGCTTCTTACACTTTTTCCCTCGTGCGATCTGATGCATGAATGAAACACACACACACAGAACAAGCAGGAAAGAAGGTCTATAGATTGAAGTGAATTCTTTCCAAATGACGCCACATTGAAGAAGTTGAGCCAGTCTCTCCCAATACAAAGACAACACAGCCACTGCACAGGAAACATTTCGCCTCAGATGGTGAATTTTCAAAGGCGCTTAAAATACCGATAAATAGGCGACGGCGGCATTGCTGTACCTCCGCTGCCTGGCGGTGGAGACTGATATCCACCTTTTGCACAACAAAAGAGGAAGGAAAAAGAAAAAAGTCCAAACCTAGGTCCAAACAAAGAGGTAGCTTTCAGATTTTTCCAAACGGAATTTAAACGAAAGTCGGGACTTGCACACAAATCTCCCTGACCAGTGTTGATCACTATTGGAGGAGAGAGATCAATTAGAGGATAGGAACAACATGAAAAGAGACTCAGAACAGCACTCTTGTTTTTTTTTTAGCGGTGCATATGTGCAGCCCTAAAATTCATGTAAGGAGACGGTGATGCTTCAGATGGTAGTTCTGCATCCATGTGAGGATACGCAAGACACACACAATACGCAGCCCAGGGCCCGCATACCGCGGCCCATGCAGGCGCACGCCCCCTCCTCGCGCTTCAAATTAGACATCAAAAGTTCATGCTAGTCATCTTTGAGCATTCCAGTTTCCTAACGGTGTATAAACAGTCTGTAAAGAGTTCTAAAAACCTGTTTAGAATATGTAAAAAAGCCGGTACCGAAAGTACCGAAAAGGTACCGAAAGTACCGAAAAATTTCGGATCGGGGGGTATCGGGGGGTCGGTATCGGATTTCGGTACTTAGGTTTATCGGGACTTAACAACTCTGCCGAGAGGGTTCAGGGCCAACGACCTAAAATCGGGTGTGTTTTGCAGAATATGTTGTTCCAGAGAGTTGATGAAGCCTTGAAAGCCTGAGACCTAAAAACGGAGCACCTGATCACTATTATTACCGTGTGACAGCTCAATTTACCCATGGTTACTACTATAGGGTCACTACTAGTATTATTATGACTATGTTACAGACATACACCGCGAGTTATTGACCGACAATTTTTTTTATATTAATCATTTCATATTTTTTCACGCATACTAAGTTGCTTAAATATTTAAAACGGTAAGTTTAAATACCAAGTGCCGTTATTTAGGGGTCAGAAACAAGCGGTTCTAGAACTGGTTATAACTGGCCAGTATATGGTATTTAACAACTCTATGAGTTGCTTAAAGCCAGTGAGCTACTTCTATAGTCCTTATACTAGACCTTATAATATAAAAACGAGTATAAAAATCTATAGTCTGATAAAAATTGCAAAATTCATTTTAAAAACTAATTCTCAAACTACTTTTAAAATGTATTAATTATCATACAGGTTATTACTAAAAAAGTTTAAAATAGAAAGTAAACATTAGATTAATCGATATGACTTATTCATGAGCTCGTTAAAGAATTTAAGTTTTGGACAAGCCGCTAAACGTCTAGCTAAACGTTTGAACACAAAGTTTAAACTAGAGTTTAAACAATGTCTAGCATATATGTATGCATATATACTGTATACAACATTATGGATAAAAAGTTCAGATGTACTTGCACCAGGGAGTAGACAGTTACAATCATTAGAATCAATAGATATAACTAATACAGTAATACTAGGCATTACTAGCTCGAGCTAATTGCAATTTTTATAGTAGACTTCCTAGTAGACTCCTTTTTAAGTTATATATATTTTAGCCTAGGTTTTAGTTGCATGAATTTATTTATTGGCTTTGAATCGTATGATGAATGAATCTGCCAGTGCAAGTGTATCCACAAGGTGGCCGGCAGTTGAAGGTGCAAGGAGACATAACGTTGCAACAAGGAGGTAGACAGTCACGGTGGAAGTTCTAGAGTCAAACACCCTAACAGAAAGCTTGGAACCATTGCATTCCGCCTCTAGTTCCGCCTGCGACTCAAGCAATGGAATTTAAGATCATCGCTCAGCTGCATCATGATTTTCCAATCGTTGCAATCCGTCCCGGACTAGCTATCATTCGTACTGCTCGTTCCTAAGTCTGCTGTGTTTTCTGGCTCATCTCTTTCTGAATCTAGTTCTGAATAGAGGTCGATCATTCATGCCAAGGGTAAAGAAAAAACTTAGCGCAACATTTGAGGTCCTCACCCCCGATCGAATCTTTGCAGCGAATCTTTGACATCGACCGACTGAGCGAATGCAACGCTTGCTGATGTAGAACCCTTCATTTAGACATGAGCTTCTTTGTCTACATGCATAGAAGTACTGAATTATGACTTTGATAAAACTTACCACCTCTCCGTGGCTCCTGACAATGACAGTGATGACCTTCTGCAAGGCCCTGCTATCAAACATCTGGAGACACGAGGACGCATTAATTGACATTTATGAGATCAAACAGGGAGGCAAACTGTCAAGAGGGAAGAGAAAAAGAAGAAGAAAATACAA
>JAHBMJ010001995.1:0-10000 GCA_018398765.1 Chromera velia | reverse complement strand
GGATCTCTAATTCCCAGCAGCCACCCATGCAGCAATACCTTCTGGAGCACTCTCTGCAGGCGGCGGGAGAGGAGCAAGGTCTGCGGCGGCGCCCAGGGGATCCTCCTCTCCCTCCAGATTCAGTTGTGCGATTTCTGTTTTCAGGCAGATGCAGAGAAAGGGATAGGTGTCTTTCACAGCTACTTATCAGTGGGCACGGGCGCAAACGCTTTTTCTCGAACAGAAAAGAAAAACCCAAACCGGAAAATGGACCAAAAAGGACAGACAGGAGGAGCCACACCAAATTCAGATTGTCAGACCGAAAATGTTGTCCTGCTCCCTTCCCTTCCATTTCCTTCCCGGAGTGCTTCTATCGGTTTTTCTTTCGCCGTCCTCTTCTGTTTTCTTTCCATCCATGCACACTATCCTTCTTTTCTTTCTGCATGTGCCGTTCTACCTTACCTGCCTTGACAGCCCTTGAGAGAGGGGATTTTTCGGGTCCCTGAGAGACGGCGTCTGCTTTTCCGTCCCCGTCTCCCTCTGCGGCTTTCTCTGCAGGGAAGAGCACGGATCGTTCAGTGAAAAGAAATGACAGAAGAGGAGGGGAGAGCGCGGGCCTGCACAGGACAGTAGAGCAGAGAAGGCTGCTGGAGAGGGAAACGGCAGAAATCAGCGGTTCCTTTCCGTTGCAGAATACAAAATGTCAGTGCTCCCTCATTCCAAAAACATCCGAAAGAAAAACTGCCGAAACGAAAAACATCACCTCAAAGTGATAAAGCAATCTTCCCTTCTCCATCCGCTCCTCCTTGCTCACGAAGGAACCATGTCTCAAAGCACTGTTACGATGATGACTCATTTTCTTGGCCCGGACTCAGCATCAATCCCCCCCGCCCCCCTCTCTGGTCAGTCGTCGGACTTACGCTCCGCAATGGCGTTCCCATCTCCAGCAGCCTCCACGGTCTCCTCTGCAACCTGCAGCAGCAGATGGAGCCGTTTGACAGGGCACACGAGCATCAAATACGCTCAAAATCTGAAGAAGAGTACTGATATCTTCGAACAAACAGAGTACAGAGGAAAAGGGGAGCATCCAAGATGCCTACAACCCAAAATAGAAAGTTCGTGAACAGGTTCTCAAGCAACACCCTTTTCCCCCCTTCTTACTGACTCACTCTGTGCTCCAGCACGACCACGGGGGCCTCATGTGCCCGGGCTTCACCCCCCAGGCCCTCCTCGATATCGAAGCTCGTTTTCTTCTGCGCGGGAGATCCGGAGGCGTCCTTCACAGAGACGTTGCCGACCAAGGCTCCAGTACTCTCTGCCTTCTGCAACGCAATTAAACACACAACCACCAACACCCACATGCACACACATTCACACAATGCATATGCACATATGCATGCCACGCGGGCAAACGGACACACGACGTACACGCCGAGATAGGGCTCGGGTTTTGCAGACAATACCCTCTGTTTGCGGAAAGGAAGAAGAAAACACTTGCTGGCCGATGTTCCAGGAAGGAAAACGGAGCGTTCGCGCAGAAGAACAATAACTGTATACAAACTCTCCGTGCCACTCTTTTGCGCTCGTTCCAATGATAAGAGGCTGAAGAGTGAAAGCATCACCAAGTTCCAGGAGCAGACACACGCGGATACGGGTACGGAGGCTGAGAGTGAGTCAAACAAGCAAGTGGTACCACCATGTTCCACAAAAAGCCAGTGAGGACTTCGCATTGCGTGCCACTGACAGCACACACGAGGTACCTCCGCCTCATCATTTAAGCCAACCAACCGACCGATTCGACGACGAGATCGAGAATGAAGTCTGCCGGGTTGAACTGCAAAGAGGGGAAGGAAGGGGAGTGTTTGTTTGAAGGTACAAATTGGAGTCAAACAACGGTACAGGGAAGGGCGGTGAACCCCACGAAAACGTTGCCCGCCGAATGACTGACCCAGTGATCTCCAATGTGGATGACTCCGAATGCATGTCTGTTTTTTGTTTTCTCGCACTCGCACGAGGACAAACGAAAGAAGCACAAGAGCCGGAGGAGGGCCGTTGTGCACTCATACGACGACAACGACACAAGGCATGTTGCTTCCACATTCAGACAACGACTTCAACAGGACAGCCATACCCAGATACCCCATGCGTCCCTCACCTCACTCTCATCTGCACTCAGCAAAACCTCAAAACGCCTTCCCACCCCCCTACCCACCCACACACACCCCCACACACAGACACCCACACACACACAGACATCCACACACACACACACACACACACACACCACACACACACACACACACACACACACAACACACACACACACACACACACACACAGAGAGAGAGAGAGAGAGAGAGAGAGAGAGAGAAACAGGCAAACGAACGAACCTCTGGGGGGCAGGGGAACCCGAGAGATCCGAAGTGTTCCGTTACGTCTGCAGCTGCCCCCTGGAACACGCACTTCCCCTTGTTCAACAGAGTCAGTTGGTCGAAGAGGCCGAACACCTGCACACTCACTCACTCACACACTCATCCACTCACTTGCACAGAGGACACAGGCATGCGTGTGGGGTTGGGGGTGCAAAAAAAAGAGAAGGAACTCCAAAGGGGAAACCAATCAGCAATGGATGGACAGACTCAATCTCGCCTGGCGCCGGTAAATTAAGTCATTCCATCAAGAAAGACAGACAGACACACAGGCACAGGGAGAGAGAGAGAGAGAGAGAGAAAGAGAGAGAGAGAAAGAGAGAGAGAGAGAGACGTCCCCTTATCAGAAAACACATGCAGACCTGCGATCTCGGTTGGTGTACAGTTGCGACCACCGTCCGTCCCTGCTTTGCAAGTTCCACAAGGGTCACAAGAGTGTCGTAGGCCAGCGAGGCATCCAGGCCGCTGGTCGGTTCGTCTGCACGCGTGCGTGGGGGGCAAAAGCATGATGTGTGGCATTCGAGAGGGATAACTCTGAATATGCGATCCTGTCTGAGTCCTCTGCTAAATGTGTAATAACATAAAGATGGTGTTCGCTGATTTAACTCCAGTCGTTGTTGCACACAGAGAGGGTAAGCAAGCCCGTTTTCCAAAGCCAGAATGAGGAGTTGCCACTCGCACAAGAACCTCTATTCTTCCGATCTTCACTAAAGACGAACAACCATAGGACTTGTAAGCGCCAACGCATTCCCTCCCTTCTTCCTGTCCTTTTTGCTTTCTCCCTCTGTTCAGATTCGTTCGTCCCCAAAGCGTCTCTTTCTGCTTTTCTGTCTGACGTTGCCCAGAGATGCAGCGCGGGCCCGGCAGGAAAACGCTGTCAAATTCATTGAACTTTCCTGCTTGCTATATGAATATCTACAGGGCAAAAAACGAAGTACCCATCCATTGATGATTCAATCGGTCAGTTGGTCTGCTGATCTGCCTATCTGGCAGTCCACACCGCCCCAAATGTCGACGCACGCACGCACGCACCGAGAAAGAGGAGGGAAGGGTCGTCGACCAACTCGAGGCCGATGGAGACCCTCTTCTTCTGCCCTCCCGAGATTCCCTTCAGCAGCTCCCCTCCAATCAGAACGTCCCTGCAGACCTGAAGACCTGCAGAGAGAGGAGAAGAGAGGAAGTGAAGATAAGACGAGTAAGAAAGACTTGGCCAGCAGCGCCGATACTGCAAGGGAGCTAAAGCTGCCCCCAGGCAAACTCACAACAAACAGGAGATGAGGACATGGGGAGACCGCGTAAAGAGATGTGGTCAGCATTGAGACCAAGTAAAAGGGCCAGACAAGGAGAACTAGACCAACAGAGAGGGAGATGGACGGAAACGCACACACAGATTTATTGACGGAGAGACACAGGGAGACAAAGAAACAAACAACAAATTGACAAAAAAGACGAAGAGACAGATGGACAGACAGACAGACAGACAGACAGACAGACAGACAGACCGAGGGAACTGATGACGTTCTCGACCCGCGCCTTTCGTTGATCTGCTGTCAGAGTTTTCAGTTTCAAGTTTGCACCGAACAGCAGAGTCTCGTAGACAGTGAGGAAGGGGAGGAGCGTGTCGTTTTGCATGACATACCTGCAGCCATGCATACGTGAACGCATGACTATTCGGTCTCTCGTTTTCTCTCTGGCATTTGCAGTCACCCGAAGAACATTTATGCCGGCTGGTCTTGTACCTACTAAACACAACCGTAACGGGCGAAGGGCTTTTTCTTTTTCCATGAATTCGTGGTGCTTCCTTTTGCGTTGAATGATTTTTTGAAAATAAAAAACGCTTTTGTCAACACATTTGAATCCTTTTGTTGCACTTATTCGTCGTGCATGTGAGCTGCGGGTACGGTGAGTTGAAGAAGCTTGGTGGGAACATTCAGTGACTGGATGACCGACCGAGCATTGGAGATGACATCGAATTCCGACGCGTTGAGTCCGTTGTATCTGATCTCTCCGGTGATTGAGGACCCTTTTTGGGGTCTGACTCTGTCGGCAAGAAGATTCAGCAACGTGGTCTTTCCGCAGCCGGAAGGACCTGGGAACGAAGAGGGAGGCAGAGGTGTGTGCGCAGGGAGAAATGCATTGTCGTCCTAGTGTCCTTAAAGGTAAGTCAAAACACATAAAGAATGCGCAACAACACCGTTGTCAACTCACCCATAATCGCCATCAGGTGTCCTGCAGCATCCACACATGCACACACAGACATTTGTCCAGCACTCTTACATCACAAAAACAAAATGGATAGCTGTACTAATGACGACAGAAGTCTGCCCACCTGGTTTCAGCACCATGTTGAGGTCTGAAAGAATGTTCAACGTTTTCTCTCCTGCCCTGTTGCTCTTGACCTTATACGTCAGGTTTTTCACATGCACCGTCGTGGTGTCCTTCAACACCCCCTCGTCAAACGAGGGCCTCTTCTCGATCTCGATGGGTGGCGCTTCTGTCATCCTGCCAGGACTTTTACGAAGGGGGCGATCGAGTGCTCAAGTGAAATTTCGGAAAGACACTCCAATTTGCCTGACCTTCGCCTGACCGAGGGCACAAAACAACGCTTCAATGCTGAACACAGAACAGCGTTGAGCAAAATCTGGCTCTGTCTGAAGTCTGTCAGTCACGCTGTTAACAGTCCACTGTTTTGCTCCGAAGTATATATCGTATTATATACTTGCTGCGTAACTTGCATGAGTGTGGGGCTGCATGGTGATTCGAGCCTGACTCTAGCTGCGATGACCTGAAGGCAACTTTTTTGGCGGGCGCGCAAGTGTCGTGTTTCACGCGACATGCAACCCTGCATCGCGCCCCTGCGGCGGGGTCCGACCCAAGAGAAGACCCATCCCCCGATCCAGGTCAATCCCTCCAATATTATTGACTACTAGCCTGGCCTGTCAAAAAAATGAGCCGGTCAAGATCACCAGGCCCGTGAAATATCCCTGGCCCGTCAAAATAGCGTGGCCCGTCAAAATAGCCTGGCTCGTCAAAAATCCCTGGCCCGTCAAACATTTATGCCAATTTTATGGCCCGTCAAATGTCCCCAGCCGGATAATTTCAATTCCAAGGCACTCACCCTTTTCGCGGGTGTGCGCAATTAAGGCACTCACCCGTATAGAGACAGTGGAGAGGTGAGATGCGCGTAAACGGCGCGCTTTTTTCGCTTGCGGGACCATTTTTGGCGGTGGCTTTCCGGGGCCCCCGCGCCCCCCCGCGCGTGTGTCTAAAAAAACGCATGACGGGCATGCATGCATGCGCCCTTTTTCGCTTTCGGGACCATTTCGGAGAAGCTTTGAGGTGCATGGTCTTTCCGGGGCCCCCGCGCGACCCCCTTTTTTGACCGTGAGGGTTCGCGCGAGGCACTCACCAAAACGCATGCAGGGGCGTGTGGCTAAAAAAAAAAGGCTCGCTGGGTTAAGTATAGTGGATGCATGTCAGAGATTGTCAGAGCAACAGACAGTAAAGGATGGTCTTTGGATGCCAGGCTATTGCCAGGCTGCATCTCAGAACGTGTATGAGCAGTACCTGGATGTATCAATAAGATGAGTCACTCGAAGCTTGCCGCATAATCGACCGGGACCTGATTCGCCCGTCCTTGCATGGAATCGCTCACGCAGGAAGTATCTCTCGAAGATACAGTCTAGTCTGAAAAGCGAAAGGGTTTCACTCGGGTTGTGATGGTGTGGCCACGCCATCCCTTGAGGGGGGGAATCGCATCAATGCTGCTGTGTTGTCTGCAGTTGTGTTCTTTCTGCATCGGTATCTTCATCTTTACCCATCCCTCCTTCGCCTCTTGTCTTTCTCACCGCACAACGGATGGGGGAGGGGAGGAGACGGGCGTGCCCACGACTGATGCTTGCGCAGTAAATCCTGCCAACGGCGACAGCTGCAAAGTGCAAGAGATTGAAGTAGCTCCCCCTCAGCCCCAGGCTCCGCCCGAGTCCCTCCCATGGGGTTGCCAGGAGTCTCTTGATTCCTTCCTCATAGGCCTCTCCTCTTCCCTGCGGACTTGCAACTGGGCAGCCGCCCCCCTGGAGACAGAAACACCAGCCGCGAAGGACCTCGCAGAGGCATTCTTCAGATTCCAACAGTATGAGAGCGATCTGATGGCCACACTTCTTCAGATGACAGTCGATGCAGAAAAAAAGAAAGGAGAAGGGGAAGGGGGTGGTCCAGAAAAAAGAGAGGGGGGAAAGGGGAACCCCCCCTGTCTGTACCCACACCAGAGGACCGCTCTTGCACGCATGCTCTCATCCTTTGCCTCTGCAAGGAGAGAGACTCTGGCAACTCTCTTCTGGGCCCTGGAGGGTAATTGGGTCGAGGCGACTCAGGCCCTGTACAGGTCTTCAGTCATCAACGCAAAGGGACTCAAAGAACTAGATTCCGATCTAATTCAAAGTGAGATGCTGGCTCTAGACCATCTAGCACAAGAGGGAAACCCGCAGAGAGACGGCCCTTCCCCCTCTGTTTCCCCTCCCCCCTCGTTCCAGTGGTTCAATGAGGACGGATCCTTCGCGACGGTGGAGGCGTTGCGGAGGACCGCGCTGGGGGAGTGGAACTTTGACAAACCACTTGCGAGGTACCTTCTCCGTTCTGTATTTGAGGACGGAGATACGGTGGGAGACTTTGGCGCGGGGGGGGGGCACTATGCAGAGTGGTTGACTGACACGGGTTTCGTGAACGTGAGTGCGTTTGATGGGACTCCGGGGATTGAGATGGTCACGGGGGGACGGGTGGTTGAGTCTGATTTGTCAGTGGATGGTTTGAATTTGGGGGAGTCGTTTGATTGGGTGATGAGTTTAGAGGTAGGTGAGCATTTGTCTGCAGAGCGCATGGTTCCTTTCATGGACAACCTGGTGAGGCATGCACGAAAGGGGCTTGTGATGAGTTGGAGTGCCGAGGAAACTCCGCAGCACCTGAATCCCCTCCCTTTTGAAGTCTGGGTGAAAGAGGTAGAGAAGGTGTCGAAAGAAAAATTCAAAATCGATGGAGAGAAAACAATTGCGGCACAGCAAGCTGCATCCATTTTATGGTTGAAAGAAAACGTTGCTGTGTTTGTATGAGCAGTGAGACTGGTAATGACAGTGCATACACTCGGTATCATTCGGTAGTAACAGTCGCCAGACCTAATCAGACCGACACTCTAACAAATTTATAGTGATTAAAGCTCCCCGTTATCAAACCAAACGACATGTTTTTTTATCGTTTTTACTAGATTTTTTACATGGTGTTCTTTAGAATTTTTCGGGTAGATCAAATTGTAGATCTTGGTGTAGATCAATATATTTAAAAGTTGAGACTCACAACCAGGGTTGCTTTTTTTTTCGATGGCAGAGAAGAGCGATTGCCGGCAGGACAGCAATTGCCGACAGAGCTTGTCGCCACCGGTAGAGTGACTGACAGTCGATGGCAGAGAAAGTTAGAGTTCAATGATAAAATCCGTAGGTCATTATCTGTTGGAGTTAGTCTATGTACACTGTACACAGTCCGTTTATAGGTTTAAACACTATGACAGTCCGTATATGGTTTTACATAGTCTGATTATAGGTGCACATGGAGGTGCGTGACACTCTGTCATAGGTAGCACAGTCTAAAGAGGTGCTTCATACGTCCTATAACCTGCTTAAAGCCATATCTAAGAGTCAATGAGTCATTAAGAGGGACAGTTCTATAGCCAGTGTGCTTCGCGGTGTGTTTGCAGATGTTGTAAGTCAAATCGATGAGTCACTGTGCCGTCTTGCAACCGTCGTCCAAAAATAGAAAAGCGGAGCCCACAACGACCACAACTGGCCCACATAGAAATACCTGAACCATTCTAACAACGGAAACAGTCTGCCTCAAAATTTAATTTTGGGCGGTCTCCCCAGTCAGGTGCTCTGGCTTCCAGAGAAAGACCCACGGTAAGAAGCTGCATGCTGCTTAAGGCTTCGAAGGGCCTCCAACTTCGAGACCCAGGGGGATGGAGATTTGCCACAGCGGCCATCTGCAACTTGAAGCAAACTGATATAAAAGATTCTGAATCAGAATGCATTAGACACACTAGATAATCAACATCTTCCCACACTCATACAATCAGCTCAGATCAGTAGAGCACTCATATATGAAATGCACACGTACACTCACTGCAAACCAATGATCAGTAGAGCACTGACTGTAATTAGTATAAAACCAATGAATCCACACACACTCACACATATAAATACATACATACCTAGCATACGTACACATACACAGTGTCACTTTCTCTCAAAAAGAAGAACACAGATAGAGACGGAAAAAGATAACAACAACGATCGATGAGCCGCGAATACTTCCACAATTGACACTCTACAGACGATTAAAGTCAACACGCAGACATATAGCGACCAAAAGGCAGTAAAAAAGCCAGACACAGAACTAGAGAGCATAGCTGAGACCACTGAGGATGGGCTAGAACAGGTTTAACTTACGTAGATACCTAGGTAGATGCAGAGCTGATGCAATTGACAGAAGGAACCGAGATGTAAGTAAGGATTATCAAGGATCGACATATGCAGGCAGACAGTGTCACATGCAGGGATGGAGGTGAGGACGAAGATGAGGAGGGTGGGGCAGATGGAAGAGAGGGGGATATGGAAGAAGAAAAAAATGAAGAAGAAGAAGAATTTAAAGTGAGAGGGGAGGGAGGGAGGCGGCAAGAGAGAGAGATGAAAATAATATCGAGATGTAGATTATCCAAGAGGATGGAGAGGAAGATAGATACCCATCTGCGGGGTTAGAAGACGAAAACGTTTCACAAGAGAGGCAGAGTGGGAGAAAGAAAAAGAAAAACAGTTCTCAAAGCTCTCACTCTGGCAGTACAAAGGTGCATCGCCGCAGTCGGTCTTCTGTACGTCGTTCAGAAAGGGAGAGCTCAGAGGGGGGGGCACTCGGAGGGCTATTGGGGGCATCTAGGATCCAGGTCTTGCTTCCAGCATCACCCATCACTCCCGTATTATTTTATAGTGCAAACGCCGTAGCTAGTTCTTCTCGGGCCGTTAGAGAAGCCCCCGCTCTGTCTCTATCCCCGGTTTCTATTGGGATTAGCGGCAGACAAAACCAGCCGTCTGCTCCCAAATGGTCGGGGGTACCTCCACTGTGTCCTTCGAGTCGTTTATTCTTGAACTATATGGGGGTGAAATGCCTTTAGCATGGGGGGGGGGGGGGGGGNAACACATGGCTTCACCGCATGGCAGCACAGCCCCCCCCCGTACCACAAAAAAAGGCTGCCACGCGGTATAGCCCTACCGGGCCATACAGCGTGGTAGCAAGATTTTCTCTAGCATACGTTAGGCTTTCAACTCCTAGCTGGTGGAAGAGGCACTCAATAGCACTCAACTGCCCCGCTCTCCTCTTTATTCCTCTCTCAGTATCTTTTTCAGCATCCACATATTGACGTTGACCTGGATGTTGACCCGTTGGCAAGAAAAAAGGGGGGGAGCAACGTAAGGAGACGATGTTGAGACCGAGTTATGTTATCTAATATGTTACTTAATGGTCTACCACGTGGCACGGCTCCCCCCCCCCCCCCC
>JAHBMJ010001994.1:15000-23881 GCA_018398765.1 Chromera velia | reverse complement strand
TCATACGACTTTTGATTTCGATTGTTGCGATGGATTCCCTGTGATAACTCTTGCCGGAGGGGATGGTCAAATGAGTGAGCCCACTCTAATGGAGCTGTGCCAGATTGGAAAGAGTAGGAAAGAAGAAGGGGATGTGGAAAAAGACTTGTTGGAGTCATTGTATGGAGTTGGAAGTTGGAAGCGGAGAGAGGAAATCCACAGCCAGAGACCGCACAGTGCGTCTTTGCAACACAACTGTTTGGAGACAGGTAGGCAGGGAAATGACTTTGACGGTGGGAATCTAGGGAAAGCAGAGAAACACAAACAAAAGCACCAAGAGAAAAATGAGAGAAAGAAGCAGAAAAAGCACGAAAGGGAGATATTGGCTGTGAGGTAAAAGAAGGAGACGAACAGCCCTTAGTCTCCTCTGCCTCCAATCAGTGAAGGAGTGGAGGAACCTGCAGTCTCGTCTGATGGTTTGACACTATCTCATCAGGCCAGGCGTCAGCAAGGGAGAAGGGAGGCGAAGGACAGGGAAAAAGAGAAGAAGCGGGCAGCTCATAAAAAGCTAAAGACGCCAGTGACTGTCCCACCATGCGATCCACTCCAGCATGAGTATTGGGAGGATGTGTCTTTTCGTTTTCGGTTGGGGAGGGAGGACTTGATCCCAAATGTTCAGGGGATCGGCACGGCAGACTGGGATGCATTTTTGGCACGTCGTGGGTGTGGGCACCTTGGGGAGACATTTTATAGGGAGATGTATGGAAATGGAGGGGGTGTGATGCCGTGTGTGCCAGAAATGAGACATGCAGTACGGTAGATGAGGAGCGTGCGGACCACTCGCATTTCAGTGTAGCCTTCTATCAGTCCACAACCTCCATTAGAACAGCAGCACCAAGCTGGAGGAGATTTGTATGAAACAGATGGCAGAAGGCCGGGGGTGATTGTGGGGCCAACCGATTGGGAGATGCAGTACTATGGCATCCAGTGGACTCTGTGAACGAAAGAATCATTGTGTGCTAATGTATGTTTTCCATCTTTTTTCGTCTGAATTTTTTTTCTCTATTGTTGTTCTTGTGCGCGTCACACTCTCTCTGACCGAGCGTGGACGCGGCCTTGAAGGGGGAGGGGGCATGTACACTGGGTGTACGATGAAGTGCCTGCGTGAAACCTACGATGAAGGGAGTGTACGTGAAGGTCAAAGAAGTTGGAGGGATTTGTATAGATTTGATGAAGTACAAAAAGAAAGAAAAAAAAAGAAAAAGAAAGAAAGGAGAACTTCAAGCGAAGAACAAAGAAGAGAAGGGAGAGTAAAAGAAGTGACGATGATGGGTTAAGTGAATGCATGAGAAGAGATCGTTTGTTTTATGTTTTCTCTGGACCCGGTTGCACGCTCTTTCGGTTCAAAAGCAATGATTTGAGGAACTTACATAGCCAGCGTGGACGTGGCTTCAAGGGAGAGGTGACATGTAACGTGGCGAGGCGTTCAATCCACGCCACGGCACGCAAATTGTATGTTAGGATTGTATGAAGTGCGCGCATTTCGAGCGACCTCGTACATGCAATTAAGGGAATTGCAATTAGGTCATGCGTCTGCATGCAGTTAATCGTGAGTCAAGCTTTCTTATGTCAATAACAGTCTCTAGAAGCAGAACCCTTGTATGACAGACCTTGTAAGTGTGTGTCTCCAAGCTACGTCTTAGCTGAGGTACCACACAACGTTAGGGCATTAATGTTCCGGGTTTTGCCCACGTTCCACTGCTAGAGGTCGCCGGTCGGCTTACAATGATACAATCTCACTTATCGTCCGGTCTATAAAAAAAACTTTGCAATTAACTTTTCATTTTAAGTCATATTTTTTCAGGTAACTTCAAATTCTTTTCAGACTTCTGCCAACTGTATACAGTTTATAGTCCTGGTAAGTCCTAGCTACATTTCTGAACGTGATAAGTGATTTAGTAGTGCCGTATAGAGCACTGTCGCCATTTTGTCTTATAGAGGTCGCCCCCGCAAACGTACGGGTCTCATGTGGTTTCCAAACAGTGCAATTTAGCAAACGATCGTGCCCTGATTCGTGCGATCTGCATGGAGAGTCCTTTGAATCATTTTTTTTGCTCCTTGTGTCAGTGTTCTGAGCACTGTTCTCTCTCCTGTAAAGTTTCTCTCTCTTACATGCTTATCACCTTTTGTCCTGCAGTCTTTGTAACGGATCTGCGTGCTGTCCACTCTAAAGCATGCACGAACGTATAAGCGAACAAAAAGCTAGACAAGAAGGAGAAAGAGAGAGAACGACACAAAAGGAAAGAAAAAAAAAAGAAAAAGAAGCTACTCTGTCAGTTACTTCTGGTCACTGCAAGGAGAGGGAGGGAGAGAGAGAGAGAATGTATTGATCGATCAGTCAGTTGATCGAAACTCCGTTCTTCAAGAGCCAGTCTCGGGTCCCTCAAAGTGGGTTTTTACATGTCATTAATTCTTGCACGCACGCACATCACGCCCAGACAAACATGCATAAACAGAGAGGGCAAGAAGCAGAGATTTGCTATCATGAAGAAAGATTCACTCACTGCACGTAAAGGAAACCCAGACACAAACACACGCAGACACGAAGGCAGAGTGAGAGAGAAGATTGTGGAGCTACTGGTAGAGGATCAGTTTTCCGTTTTGACTGCTTGTGGTAAAAAAAACCACTAACTAGAATGCAGACAGATAACTCAGATCGGCCGAAGCAAACGTACACCTACATACAAACGAACAAAAAGGGTCTGACTGTCGTCTTTGCACTCACACATATCGATCGATCGATACAGTACGCACTGTAAATAAAATCCAAGAGAGCGAGGAAGAGAGAAAGACCGACAATGCCTTCTTTCTTGTCTTCCTTCCCTTCACAAAAAGACAAGACACAGATCTGAACGGACACCCCACAAAAGAACAAAAGAAAATATTCCATCAACCACACAGATGATGAACATGGACCCTTCCCCTTCCCCTCTCTTTGCAGACCAACCCAGTTATCAAGTACTCCTCTTGAGATGCACCCCCTTGCCTCTACAAAAACTCAGGCAGACCCCTTCCACTTCTCTCTCTGTTCCTCTCTCACTCTTAATACACAAAAGAACACAGGACAGAAAACAAATGAATGAGAAACGTTCCCGGTCACAATAAAATGAGAAACTGCGTCCCCCCCCACCGACTTCTCTCACCGAGGCTTCTTTGCTCCCTTCAATATTTCCTCAGTTCATTTCAGAGCTTTTTTCTTTCAGGAGGCGGCTGCCTTGTTCCCTTTTTTAATCTCTCGACCGCATCTCCCTCCCACTCCCCCCCCCCCACTTGATCTGCTCGCCACTCTCTCAAAGCGCGTCCACCTTTCCTCTCTCTGCACCTCTCACAGACAGACTCACGAACGAAAGAACGGGAGGAGGATTTTCGACCAAACATACTGCCCCGTTGTCCTCCAATCACATCACTCACTTCCAAAAATTTTATTCAGAAAACGAAGCATTCTTTGAAGGACTGCAGCGTATACAGACAGCCTGCCTCTCTCCATCCTTCTCTCGCCCCGGTGACAAACAAAAGCATTACAAACCAACAAACAACATGAAGACTGCTGCGAGGGAAAGAGACCTCCTCATTCATCCTTTCCTTCTTAATCCATTCATTCACCAAATTCATTTCAGAACCCAATCTCAAGGGCCACTACGGGGAGAGAAGGGAAATGGGACTTTACACATCATACATACACATTTGAGAAAGAAAGAAAAAAGGCATCAAAAGCCAATCTCCAGCATCATCGCAGCAGCTGCAGTCGCTGCCACCGCCAACGCACCCACAGACACCCCCACCGACAGACTCCTAAACGAATGGGAAGTGCCCGCCTTTCCCTTCATTTCTGCACTCTTCGCTCTCACTTCGGCATGTCTCTCTTCAAGTCTCTTGTGCCACTCTCCCGTCTCCACCTCCTCTCTGCAGAATTCCTGCAGCAGATCGCATGCCATGTTCAAGCCCCCTTCTCCCCTCTCCTTCCTTGCCACCTCCTCCGCCCTCTCTTTGTATTCCGCATACTTCCCCTCCTTCAAAATCTTACGCAGACACTCAGAGAGGTCTGAGGCCTGCAGTCGCTGCAGCTGCCTCAACCCATGACCGCACCGCAACTTCTCCACCAGATACGCGTGATCGAATTGGTCCGCAAACACGGGGGTGATCACCACAGGCGACCCCGACCTCAGGGACGCCATAGTAGTGCCTGCCCCCCCGTGGTGCACCACGACGGCACATCGAGGGAAGAGCCACTCATGAGGGGCAGAGCGGGCAAAGCGCACCCTGCCGCTGGTCTCTGCAAATTCCAAAAGCTCGGCATCGTCAGCGGCGGGTGTGGGGTCTTCACGGAGAAGGGAGGGGGACAGACGTGCAAATCCCCCCAAAATCACTCCTGGCGCCCCTGCCAACTTCAAAGTTCGGAGGGCAAACCTAGTCATATTGGCAGGTGTCCCACTCACCATACTACCCCATCCTAGGTACACAACCCCCTCCTCTTTGTGGGTGTCCAAAAAGGACTTCAGACGCTCAAAGGCCTCCACACCCCCAAATGCATTGCTATTCGGTTCTGTCTCTTTCTCAGTCGCTTTTGCCAGTTGATCCGTCTCATCGAGCACCCACGCTCCGGTCGGAATGACCTCCTTCGGCCTGCCTGTCGCAAGGATATCAGCGGCCTGCTCGGATATGGCGAGGAGATCAAACTTCTCGGAGCACTTTCTTAGAAGATTGTCCTCCATCTCCCTCACAGGGAAGAAGGCGTCTCCGTTATTGCCGTACAAACGCTTGCCCCCGATATTGTGGCACACGCGCTTGTCGAAATCCTCATCCTGCAATTAACTCACGCAACAGGCAGAGGACACACAGAGAAAGACAGAGAGAGACGTTTGCGGAGGGGGGAGAGAAGCGAGCACAGCAGTGTGCGGGGAAATGAAGAACGAACACACAAGGAAGAGAAGGGAATTAAGACGGAGTCGTACGACGACAGATAGGTGAGCCCGCTCTCTTTCTTTGAAAGACACTCACTGTGAGTGCACGCTTGCTTGTCCTTCCGCGTCTCTCTCTGTTTCCTCTCAACTCAACAAAGAAAGTCCTCTTCTGCCAGTCTACCGACCTCGAACCAAAGCTTCCTGACGATGAACCTCATCATGGTCTTCGCAAGGCCGAAGGGCAGGTTCGGGAGACCCAGGGGGCTTCTGCTGCCGTCAAAGGGAACGCCGGAGAGTCTACCGTAGATGACAGGAACCTTGTAGTGGTGCTTGGCCAGAGCGGCAAACCAGAAGAGCATGGTGCCTGCCACCACCAGCTGGGGGTTAAATTTTTCGAACGCGTTCATGTAAAGAGGCACGGACTCCCTCAACTCCCTCCTCTGGTCCTCCGAGTGGAGAAATTTCATCAACGCGAGAAAGTCACCGCTTTGCATTGCCTGCAAGAGAGGGGAAGAGGCTCAAGTCAAGACTGGATGGATAGGGGTGAGAGAGACGCAGTGGCGGGCGGCTGGCAGGAAGTGCTTACGTAAGGATTCTGAATCGGGATGATGGATTGGGCCCGCATGAGATGGAGATTGGAGCTGCAGCGTGAGACGACTGCTTGTCAGCAAAGTCATTCCACGCTCATGCCCGTCTTTCGATCGCCCGAATACAACTAAGTCAATGAGACAGGCGCCCTGAGGAAAGGGAAAGGGGGACACACCATGTGCCTTCACTTCAAACACCCCTTCCCATCACTTCACATCACCACACCGACGTACCTGCAGGCAGTGCGGATCTTCCCGCATGAGGGTCTCGAAGTCTCCCCAGAGTCCCTCACCCTCTAGGCCCATGGACTCCACGAACTTGATGTGGTTCTTGTTCGTGAAGATTGAGACTCGAAACCCCCGTCTCTTCAAGGCGACTCCAAGAGCGATGAAGGGCTGGATGTCACCACGGGAGCCGATGGACTGAATCATCACGCGAGAGACCTTCTCTATCTCCTGTCCCCCTTCTTGTGCCTGCCCAGCAGTCATGGTGGCTTACTATGAAGTAAGGTGGCAAAAGAAGTGGTGTGGGTGGAAAGAAAGATACGAAATGTCGGAGGAGGTGCTGGCAACAAAAATACAATATTTCTCTTCAGGTCTCGACCAATCAACCCTCAATCTCACAAGCAAGCAAACACACTGAGCTCGAGACTCCTTCGACACACTTCATTTGGCTGTCTGGTCACTGCACAACCTGATTGGGCACTGACGACGTGCAGACCCAATTTAGACAGATGCATGGCCCGCGAAGTCCGGCCTAACGATGACCATACGATGACCTAACGAGTACCCAATAGTACCCATGCATTTGCATGGCCGGAGGCCGCTATAGCCAAGTTGCGCGGCCCCGGAAAGTCTGCACGCATGTTGAATTAATTGGCTCTTAATACGAGATACACCCAACCAGTTGGGTGAGTGCCTCGGGGGGCCCTTTAGGGGGTCCGCTTGATGCACACCATCGGGGGCTTGGGCATGTCTTGTGCATGCAGGTGCATGCATGCATGGGGCGGGGGCCACGGCAACGCGCACGCGAAGCATGCATTTTCGGGACCAAGAAAGCAGGGGCTGCAGCTAAGGAGAAGGAGGGGAAGAAACATACCCACTACGATGATGCCTGCAGAGCAGTGGGTATTCGTTTTGTCCCTTTGGTTTTTGAGACCTATGGAAGGCCTGGGGGGGAAACAGTACGGTTCGTGAAAGAGATGGTGAGACAGGCTACAGAAAGGTTGGGGGAGATGAATGATGCGCCAGCACGTCAGAAAATTGCTGACAGATGGTGGAAAACATTGTCAGTAGCGGTTCAGAAAGCAGCAGCGTCTACAATCTTGGCATCTGTGCAGGCAAGCTGCGGTGCACGCGGTACACAGGTTACAGAGATGCTGCTTGGGAGGGAGTTTTCGGCCTACGTGGGCCTTGCAGAGAAGAAAGAGTAAAAGAATTGGGGGGGGGGGCCAGCAGGGGCGCTGGCAAGAGAATTGAAAGAAAAAGAAAGACCATTTTAATGTTTAAGAGATAGAAAAGACATAAACGGAGAGAAGAACCTGACAACATCAGATTGAAGAAACATGATAAAGGAGCTAAAAGCCGTTAAGCATATAAAAGAATTTATGGATGTAAAGAAAAGGTTTAATAAAGAAATGTTGAGGAGAAACAAATTTTTTTAATGGGCTGAGGAACCCATTGAAGAAAAAGTTGGGGAAACAAAAAGGAAGACCACAACGCTCATCCATAGATAGGCAGAGTTGACTACGCGAACATACGGAGAATGAAAGGTATTAATTTTTGTCCACCGTGGAGTAGTATAAGCTAGGCGCGGCGGCCTAGTTCGAGGGGCTTGCGCTTGCAACAGATTGGCCATAACAGACGGACAGGACCTATGCCTAAGCAAGATGCATACTGGCCCGACAAAGGACCAGAGAGACACTAAAGAAGCAATTTTCGGGACCGCGCGAGCATACACTGACAACTCCGTGCGAGTTACTTAAGGGGCACGCATGTGCGAAGTAATATGTGCGATCGCGGCTCCGTGCAAGTTGCTTGAGGGGCACATTTTGGAATTCGGGCGACACCGTGATAGAAGCGACCCCCCCCCCAAAATGAAAAAATGCGTTATGCGAGTGCGTGCGATCTCAGGGCCTCTCGGCTGATCTCAGCAGAGCTGAGCTGCCCCCCGAGGCGATTACGTGTCTGTCCTGTAGAAACGGCCGCCGCGGCCCGCCGCCCATGGACCGCCGCCGGACCGCCGCCCGCCTCGCATTAATTGATTGTTTGATTGCTTCATCCGATTCAAAAAATGATCCGAAGTTCATCACCAAACTCAATGACAGCTAGTAGTCAGTGGATTGGGGAGCGAAAGTCGTTATAGCGCCTCTTTACTTATTTGCTTATCAACATACCTTTCCGCGTACACACACGTTGCGTCGCCCAACAAGACCCAACTGTCAGCTCCACACAGATTTCGCCTGACCTTTTTCTGCAATGCGGGCCCTGTGTTGCATTGCCGTCTGCCTGTTCGGAGCAGCTGCTTCGGATCCCTCCAAGCTCCTCGAAGGCCTGAAGGCGTTCTCCCTGGGCGATGGCCTGGGAGGGAAGACACTGGGTGAGGAGGGAGGAAAGAAGGAAAAGAACTTCTGTGGCGATGGCGTCGTGGATCTCGCAACAGAGGAGTGCGACGAAGGCAAGGCCAACGGGCTTCCCTGGCCGGAGTCTTTTTGCACCTCTGAGTGCATGTACGTACCTAAGGTCGTGTGTCTGATTTCATTTTAATTCTCTCAATATCAGTAAGACGACAAAATCTGCACCTCGAATTGCAGGAACGTTCCCGATTTTTTTGACATGCGCATACATGCATGTGTTTAAAAATCCACTTTGAGCAACACACTTCATTTGACAAAATCCGCCTGCACGTACCGCGCTTATTGCAGGTACGTTCCTGAGGTCGTGTGCCCCGCCCTGCTGATCAACAGCACAGAGGCGCTCGAGGAGGCTCAGAGATGCCGCACCGCGGAGGACGTCGAATTTCAACTCAACACGGCCATTGACGTGGTGATGCCCAACCTGACGATTGTCCTTCCAGGGGGGGTGATTGGGAGTCGGGAGGATCCAACTAACTTGCCGAACCTTGCCAAGAGCATCTCGATGCCGAACCTGATCTTCGCGCAGGATGAGATCGATTTTGACGAAGAGAGCCCGGAGCTCGAGACGCTGGAGTTTGCCTCGCTGATGTACACAGACGACATAGAGCTACAGGATATGCCGAATTTGCGAACATTCTCTGCGCCCAAACTCGTGAGCACGGACGGTGACGTTCAGATCCTTCGAGATCCACAATTGGTCACGATCGACATGGACGGT
>JAHBMJ010001994.1:0-10000 GCA_018398765.1 Chromera velia | reverse complement strand
GGGTCGAGGGAGTGCGCGGCAAAAGAAGAGAAGCAGCCTGCAGGAAGTGAGGGCTTCGGCCTCTTTGGAGACACTTTCAAATTCGAACTCCCCAAATTCTGACCTAGCTGTGGAACCAAGGAATGAAGCCTGAGGAAGCCTGAGGAAGGAAGGAAGGAAAGGCAGAAAGAAAAGAAAAGAAAGACAGTTGAGCTCCTTCCTTCCTTCCTTCCTTCCCTCCTTCCTGCTCGCTCGCGATCGACCCGCTCGATCATTTGAGCACGCAAAAATCTAACACTGCATGCATGACGTACTAAATTTTCTTTCGATAGAGCAGAACAGCAATGCTCATGCAACGCTCATGCAACACGATGCGGGGGATTATGCAGACGGATGTAGACCACTATCTTTTCCGATGGATCTTTTCGACTTTGCTGCTTGCCTGACTACCGTACAATGTTCGGTCTCTCTGCCATATCTCTGCTTGCCTGACTGCTCTATAAAGTTCGATGTTTTTGCTTCCCTGACTGCCATGCAAAGCTTTATATTCCTGCCCGCCGGACCATCATGCAAAGTTCGAATCATGTTTGTGGCCGCCTGACTATCATGCAAAGTTCGAGTCATGTTTGTGGCCGCCTGACTATCATGCAAAGTTCGAATCATGTTTGTGGCCGCCTGACCATCACGCAAAGTTCGAATCATGTTTCTGCCTGCCTGGCTGCATCACGGCCGTGCAAGATTTTATGTTCCTGCTTGCCTGACCGCTGTGCAAACTTCGATGTTCCTGCTTACCTGTCAGGCTGCTGCCCAAAGCTCGATGTTCCTGCATTCTTGTGGACCCATCTCTGCGTAGGTCCAAGCCGTTCTGAAGGCAGTTTAAACACATTATCACAATCGTGATCTATGAGGAATGACAAAATGGAATCTCCCAAGTCGAACTTGAACCCTGTAAAGCCATCCTGCCGCCGCCGTTTCGACTGCTGTTCCGGCTGTCTTCCCGGTCAGTCCCGGCCGACTTGTTCAAGAGCCCAATCGATGGACTCAGAGATCCTGCCGCTGTCATCATTTGAATATCAACTACATCGATCAATGGGTTAACTCACAGCCGTTTTGAATAATGATTATCAATGTCACTAACAGAGATTAAAAATGATAGTCATTATTGAAATCGCCATCTTCCGCTAATAATTCTTGGTCATTTTTCATATATTTTTTTAAAAACCCTTTTCTTAGTTACATTTGATTGAATGTTCTAGCTAACTAGTGTTCTAAAGATAAAAGCTAGAAGGTCTCATTCATATTTTTGAAAATGACCACTCAGGTTAGTAATGATGATTATTGACCTAGTTATTGACTAGGCCCTCGCATTTCAGTCTAAGTCTCCATCTAGGTCTCCATCTGCAGTCACATCCATTGCTAGTCAATGCTAGATCCATATTAGATCCATTGTCATCTAGAAACATTCTAGATTGTCACCCAATAATCATTTATACTAATTATTGAGATAACAGATGTAAACGCACCTAGACTAGTATTTTTTAAAACTTAAAACTTCTTTAAATTTAGCATAAATGAATGAATGAATGAATGAATGAATGAATCATATTATGAATAAATGACTGAATGAATAAATGAATGAATCAATAAATCTAACAATGAATAAATAAATAAATGAATGAATGAATGAATGAGTATGAATAAATGAATGAATGAATGAATGAATAAATAAATAAATGAATGAATGCAAGTTTGTTAAGTACCGATAACTGTAAGTACCAAAAAATGGAACCGACTCTCAATTTCGTTTTTTACGGAACTTTCGGTACTTTTTCGATACTTTCATCACCGACAAAAATTTTATAAGGTGCTGGCAACAAAAATACAATATTTCTCTTCAGGTCTCGACCAATCAACCCTCAATCTCACAAGCAAGCAAACACACTGAGCTCGAGACTCCTTCGACATACTTCATTTAGCTGTCTGGTCACTACACAAGCTGATTGGGTACTGACGACGTACAGACCTAATTTAGACAGATGCATGGCCGGCGAAGTCCGGCCTAACGATGGTCTAACAAGTACCCAATAGTACCCATGCATTTGTATGGCCGGAGCGATCTGGCACCGCTATAGCCAAGTTACTCGGCGGGCCGGCGGCCCCGGAAAGTCTGCATACATGTTGAATTAATTGGCTCTTAATACGAGATACACCCAACCAGTTGGGTAAGTGCTTTGGGGGGCCCTTTAGGGGGTCCGTTTGATGCACACCATCGGGGGCTTGCACATGTTTTGTACATGCAGGTGCATGCATGCATGGGGCGGGGGCCACGGCAACGCGCACGCGAAGCATGCTTTTCGGGACCGCGCGAGCATGCACTGGCAACTCTGTGTGAGTTATTTGAGGGGCACACATGTGCAAAGTAATATGTGCGATCGCGGCTCCGTGTAAATTGCTTGAGGGGCATATTTTGGAATTCGGGCGACAGACCCCCCCCCCCAAAAAATGAAAAAAATGCGTTATGCGAGTGCGTGCGATCTCAGAGCTTCTCGGCTGATCTCAGCAGAGCTGAGCTACCCCCCGAGGCGATTATGTGTCTGTCCTGTAGAAACGGCCGCCGCGGCTCTATAGCGGACTACTTATCTGACTTTTCAGGCTAGAGGTTTGTTCTTTGGTGGAGTTCAGCAAGCGCAAAGTCTGTTCAGGGTTTGAGTCACTGCATGAAAATCTCAAAGTCCAGATGAAGGTTTCTCGTTCACTCTCTAGCTCTCTTTTGATTCATTTTCTCATCACTTTTTGAACTGGTGGAAAATGCCGAAAGTCAACATTTACTGTTTTGGAGAGCAATTTCTGGTTTGATCTTGACATACGTATTTATATATATACATGTTGGTCTTTTACACATACGTTTTTCATTCTGTATCTGACGTACAAGTTGGTATTTAAGGACGTGTGTCTTAAGGTATTTAGTTTTCCCCATGTTTTTCCTGTTTTTGTATTTATTTTGTAGGCCTGTATTTACATACGTCTGTAAGTCCAAATCTTGCTGCACAACACCAAAAAATCCTTTTTTTTCTTGACGTGGCCACTTTGTTTTCAGACATGCCGACTCCTTTAATGTTTATACAATCTTAAGAATACATGTAAGTTCAGGAGAGTGTATGTACATACGTCTCTAAATATATGTAATTTCTTGTTTGTCTCTAATGAACCAAGTTTACTTTTACTTCTAAATATGTATGATGGTATAAAATATTAATCCTGGTGTAAAAGTGTTCTTAACATTTCTTAATGTGATATGTAAGTGTGGCTTAGTATGTACATTCGTATGTGGCTTGGTATGTAGGTTGGTATATATGTGTCAGTCTATCTACCCTATATGTTTCATTATAATACTTACCTTAATTATTTCTTTTCTTTCTCTTTTCCTCTCTCTTTCTCTCTCTTCTTAAAGCCTCTCATATGCAATTTCTTCTTTTCTTTTTTTTCTATTCTAGTTTCTTCTCATTTATTGTCATTGTGAATTGGTCAGCACTAATTAATTATTTCAAATTTAATTATTTATGCTTCCCTGATATTATAAATTATTGATGTAGGAGACCGTAACACATTCTCCCTTCTTATATGAGCGGTTCTACACGCTCATCTATATTTTAATTCTATTTTTATTCCTGACTCCTACGCCGTTTTATGATATACAAATATGTAATACATTCCTCCATGCCTGCGTACAGGTATATTGAGATATACAAGGCCTACTTATCACGACTTTGAAGGTTCTCTTCCCTTCTCAAAGTTGTTTACTCACTTAAACGATATTAAATCAACTGCATTGAGCCTGTGGTGTAGCCAAACCACAGCTCCTCCATGAATAACTTATTCCTTTGGCCATGCAACCTAAAAGAGCCTTGTCTGTCTCTTCACCAAGACTTGTGTACCAAAAAAAAGAAAGTGTGACTTCGTCGTCCTGCAGGCCCTCATGAATCTGATAAATCTTTATGCAAGGAGTTAGTCAATAGAAAGGAGGCACAAAAGAGCCCTTATGATGCCCTCCTTCTTTTTTTCATGCTTGTACATGCATGCATGTGTGTATTAGACAAGAGGAAGAGAAGATCGATCCTTTGATTCGCATTCGATCATTCAATGCATTTCTTTTCTTATCTTTTTCATACAGTCTAACTCATTATCTGTCTGGTCGACCAGAACAGGGATCCAGTGCTCCCGCTTTTTCTCTGATTGCAACCACTTGTCATACCATCTATACATGGGGGTCATTGTTTGCATTGCTTTTTTTCTTATTTCATTTCGCCCAACGTTTGTTCACTCATTGACAATTATGCATCTGTCCGATACAGCAGACCTTTGTTCATTCCTTCCGTAAGCGTTCTCATCGGTTCTCATACATGATACATATGCATGTTCACATACACTGTAACAGAGAGAGAAGAACAGGGAGCAACTTGAGGGAAGTCTGTAAGAGATAGACAGATAGAGGGAAGATTAACAAAGTCATTATGTCATTGTTGTTTCATTGTCCTGTATCTGAAGCTTATGCAACTAGACGCTCATGCATATACATACATCCCGATCACTCATCCTCGTTCGGAGTACACGAAGGACTCTCATTCGAGCGCATGGAAGAGTCATAGTGAGGAAAGGGAAGGAAAAGGCTATAGAGATATACAGACATGCATGTTATTTAATGAACGTGCATTTAAATACATTTAATCCCTAATGTTTGATACGATAGTCAGACGCACATCGACGTACATTCATGCATTGATGAGAGAAAAAGAGTTGACAGAAGGGGGGGCAAAAGCCATAAGACTGAAAGATGGAAAGGGGAGAGACTCATGTACATGCTTTCGTTTTCCTGATTCTCTGTCCTCACAGACCTCCATAACCCCGATTGACCTCTTTATTCTTCTTGCATGCCCCTGGGCGAAGGACGACATCTACAACAGGGCCCTGTGTTGCTGCAGGTTACAGCCCCATTATGGGTCCCCCTTCGCTCTGAGGCAGCTGTCCAGATATTGTCTCCCACAGAGGAGAAAGCTGGCAGAAGAAGACAGTAAATTGAGACCTTCCTGTTCAGTTTCTCAACACTAAACCCGTCATTCTACCAACAGTAATCCTTTGATTTCAGATGAGTAGAGAGGTCTCGAAGCAAAGTCTCAAGAGTTTCTAAATTGTCAAATGTCATATTGACTGCTGGGGCGTCCATTTTGATCTCTTGACGGGCCTCCCGAAGTGGTCCGTCCTCTCAGACCAACTTCTTACCCGCCTGGAGGAATGCGGAGAAGGGTATTTGGTTATTTACTGTCTCATCTGACTCTTTGGTATTGTATAGGTGTGAGTACATGACCCTTCACAGACTTTTGTAGAAGGAAGCAACAGATATGAAGCCTTCAAACTTTTTCGGAGACGGCAGAAACGGAAAAATTTTCGCGAAATTTTGTTCTTACAGACATCCCTACATACAGGCTTGTGCCTTCATAAATGGACTTTTGCCCTCAAGTCGGACCTGGATATATATGATACTAGATACAATTCTTTGATAGAATAGAAAACACTTAATTCAAGTCATTTTGGAAGTAAATTTTAATCTAGTTATAGATAACACAGCTTGGTATGCATGGTAAATTCATATATTGAAATGAAGTTCTGATTACAACTTCTGAACCAACGATAACCAGGTCTTAAATGTTTTTTCCCCAACGATATAACATTATATAGATATTTTGTTGTCAAAATTTAAAAAATCGGAAAAATCATTCATTTTTTAAAAAATTAATCTCATATATACTTAATTCGCTAGTTAACTTGTTGATACTGTCTATAGCACCAGCTTGTAACTCTGGATCAAATAGTTGAGTCTGAGTCAACGAACAGCTAGATAAAAAACTAGATGAAAAATTATAAATTCAATTATGAATAAAAAATTATACAAAATTTAAAGTGCCACAAAAGAAGATATTGGAACGGTTTAATCAATCATGCAGTAAATCGATTATATCAATCAATATGTTGACCTAGATGTAGACCTATCTGTAGATATAAACGACGCTAAAAACAAAATAAAGGATCATAAGCTAGATTACAAAGTCACTAAGTGTCTTAACAACCTTAACTTAGAAGCATACAAAGAGACTCATATTAGAGAGGCCCAATTAATAGATTGACTTACAACGTTGCTCCTGCATCACTTTAATGTGCTGTTTAGACATGTGAGCATATCGAAAGCATTCCCAGGCGCCGTTGTTATCTTGATCTTACTTAAGGCTGTTCCTCCGATAAGCAGGAAAAAAATTAAGGAAGAACGAGAAGGGCAATCAAACACGGCTGCATGGCGACGGAAGAGAAACAAAAATTGGTAAACAGAACAAAGAAAGAAATCGGGAAAAAATAGAATGACGAAGAGAAAAAGAGCAGGATACAAGCAAAGAAAGGAGCGAATCAAAGAAAGGGTTGGGGGGGTTCCATTGGATGGGGAGACAGATAGATGGATGAATGAAAGAATGGAAAGAAAGAAAGATAGATTAACAAGATGAAGAGGAGAAGAGAGGGGCCTTCTGAGACACACGGAGAGCCTGAGACAGAAAAAGATAGAAACAGAAAAGACACAAAAGGGGCAAAGCAGGGACCTTTAGCATATGAAGCTGACAAGACAGAGGAGAGAAAGAAAAAAGACGGAGACGGCCGAAGAGTGAAAAGAGGGAAATGGTTTCTTTAAGAACAAAGAGGGAAACGATCAGAGAGTGAGAGAAAGGAAAAAGGTGGAGAGTCGGATCAAAAGAAGAGTACGAAGGAAGGGTAAAAAAGGGAGTGATCTAGGGAGACAGACAGGCAGGGAGTAAGGCAGAGAGGGAGGTAGAAAGGCAGTAAGACTAAACAAGAGAGTAAAGAAGGCTAGTAAGGAAAGAAAGAATGAAAAAAGGAATAAAGGAAGCTGAAAGAGGGAAAGAGGAAGAAAGGAAGGAAGGGTGGCAGGGAGGATTCTGAAGGGAAGAAGGCGGAAAAAGGGTGGAAGGGCAGACAGAAAGAAGGTTAGAAGGAAAAAAGGATGGAAGGAAGAAAGGAAAAGGGAAGGAAGGAAGGAATTAAGGCAAGAAGGAAGGAAAAAAGAGCGTAAGGGAGCGAGGAAGGAAGGGAGGGAGCAAAGGAGGGATGGGACGAGAGAGGAAGGATGATCCAGGAATGGTGGAAGTGTTGGAGGGCGTAGAAGGCTGGTGGAAGGAAGAGAGAGAGGAAGGTCCGGAGGAGGATAGGAAGAAAGCGGAAGAAAGGAAGGAAGAAAAGTGAAGGAGACTGCCCAGGAGCCACACGGCAGCAAGCTCACGGGTGACAAAACAGAGACCCTCCCGGCCTATGGGCAACGAAGCAGTGTATACGATAAACACAGGATTGGCAAAAGTCCATACCAACATACCAATTCACCCAGTCCGTCCTTCTTCTGCCTCCTCGGCTTACCCGGCCTTTTTACGTCTTGCCGAGGACGTTTCCTGTCAGAAATGATCCAGCTAGGGTGGCCATACTTCTGGTGCCAGACAATATTCCTTTGCTGTTCGTGCGGCCAAATTATTGTCAGAGATCGGCCAAACTTTGACAATAATTCAGGACGTCATTGTTGACCCGCTACCCCCGCCATAGAAAACTGGCTGCACAACACTTAAACAAGCAGAGAAGAACAGCGAAAGCACAGAGGAGCCGGACCCCCCAAAAATTATTGTCACAGATCGGACGAAGTCTGACAATAAGTCAAGCGACCAGACAGACCTCAAGTATTGTCCCTTGGGTGCGGAAACCCAAGGAAACACTACAAGCGGCGAACGAAGAGCTTCTGGCACCCCCAGTAGTCTATGTGCAAGGCCCTGCAGCTGTTCCTTCAGTTTCCGCAAACCTCAAGATTATTGCCAAGATCGGACCAATCTTGACAATAATCTCCCAACGCCAGGGATGAAGTAGCACAGCTGCGGAAACCCAAGGAAACACTTCCAGCGGCGAACAAAGAGCTTCTCGCACTCCCAGTAGTCCATGTGCAAGGCCTTGTAGCTGTTCCTTCAGTTTCCGCAAACCCTAAGATTATTGCCGAGATCGGACCAATCCTGGCAAAAATCTGCCCACCCTAGGGATAGAGTTGGCAATGCACAGTGTTGCACAGCTGCGGAAACTGAAGGAAACACTTCAAGCAGTAAGAGAAGGGTTTCTGAGAATACTGCTAGTCGAGTGATAACCACAGTGAAGTTGAGAAAGGACCAGCAATGTACTGTTAGACCGTTCTGGAAGGCACATAGATGGAGAGCAGGTTGAAAGATGGTTGGAAGAAGGTTCGTGTATACAAAATTGCGTACAGCATGGATGCAATTCAAAATGTTAAAAAAAAAAAAATGGAGCCGGTTGGGGATGCACGTAGATATATGGGCCGGGATAGCAAATACGGTACGCCCAGCCCGCGGGACCGGGACCAGCCTCAACTATTCGGCTTTACTTGGAGCTCAAAATCGGCTTTTCACTGAGCCACAGTCGGGAGCATCCACCAAAGAGTCTGCTTCCTCTTTTTTTGACGTACAAGCCACCTCCAGCATAAAAAATGGGCTTGTTTGAATGCCCATGAGTTGAGTTTTTCTTAGCTTCTTTGGATCTGTGCCATCTTTTCAGTTGGTTGCGTTTGGGGGGCCCGTTCTTCTGTTCAGCAGTCATGCAGACTGAACCACCCTGACGTAGCCCAGCTGGCTGTCCCATGTTGTCCCCCAAACTTCCTGCATGGAGGCTCCTGCATACCGAATTCTCTCTACGTTGACAGGTGCAAGGCCTCTCAAACCAGACATGACGATGCTCTTTAGATGATAAAATCAACTGTGGGAGAGCAACACAGTCAGTTGCACAACAGGTTTCAATCTGGTCTGCATGGAAGTGAATGTCTGTATCAGGACCTTCCTATCGGTCGCAAAGCTAGACTTCCAGCTGATGGATTCGGGTCAGCCAGGTCTATACAAGTGAGTATCATCTACCTGTCCATATCTGTTTGACGGAACGTTAGTGGCAGGAGTGCTGGATTGATCGAGACCCTCACGAAGGCTACTGAAAAAAGAGCAGGGGTGTGATGCAGATTGGATCTTATAAGTCAGGCTACAGATGCAGAACCAGTAAGAGCTTTTGGAACTAAGCTTTCTGGTCTCAAACGGGCAGGGCAGGATGGATCTGAATGGTCAAAAGGCTTCAGGGTGTATCAGGTTAGCGGATCTGCCTATGAGTGCTTATATATGCAGGCATATGGACGGTCGGTCTCACTTTGAGGACCTTAAGTCTGGAGGCCAGATTTATGAGTGCAGCTAGAAGAGTTAAAAACTGGAGAATGCCCTAGCTTTGCCATAAGGAGCAATCTTCTGAAGTGTTGGAGAGGCAACCAGTCTGACGCTGGATGCAGTTTTCCCTTTACAGGCTTTCTTAAACTCAGTCTGCTAAATAACCTGATGGGCTATCTATATTGTTTCCTCTCTTATCTAGCTAGCAGCAAACATTCTAAACTGAAAAAGATGTTTGTTATTGTAGAGATACCTAAGAAACTTAAAGTTACATCAAATAAGTGTTTGCTAATTATGCGTAGCTGCGCCGTAGCATAACAGTTTGGTTATAATAAATTTAAAAAACTTAATCACTATATTATTAATTAAGTTATATTAACCTATCAATAACACTTCATAAATAAAAAAAAATCGGATTTAAAGTATCATCCATGAAACCTGGAGCACGTACTTTACATATTTTTTTTTTGTTTGGCTGATTAATTGGAGAGAAGGGATGATGTATGCAGCATAAATATAGTGTAAAACGTGATGTAACATTTCAAGTCTAGATTTCAAGTCTGACTTGAGGGCAAAAGTCCATTTAAGAAGGCACAAGCCTTGAGTGACAGGCCCCTGCCGCTAGTAAATTCAGCCAAGGAAGAGAAACAAACGAGCACACCGTATATTTTACCATACTTTGCCCACCGGGGTTTCGGGTCCTCCACCTAAACATACCA
>JAHBMJ010001993.1:0-23895 GCA_018398765.1 Chromera velia | reverse complement strand
GGCTCCGCCCCCCCAACCCCCCCTTAATTAATTTAGGAATATATTCCTGAATATATTCCTGATTATATTACTTTTGAAGTGAGTAACTAGTGAATAAATATAGTCTGTGATTAAACACCTTTGTCCCTTTCTTTCAGCTCCGACGCCTCGCCTTCATTCCACTCAGAGCCCGGTACGGACTCTGCAAGCCGCAAAGCCAGAAAAGATGACTGGACGGATCTGTTGTGCATGACGAGCATGCACGGTGGGTGGCCGGAGCATATCTGTTAGGGGACGTCTCCCAAAGATCCTTGCAGCAGAATGGCTGGGCCCGGTCTAGAAAGGGTGTGTGCGGCAGGGCGGAGGGGTCTGGAGAGGGTTTGCACGGCAGAGTGGGGGGATCTGCAAAGGGTCTGCGTGGCAGGGTGGAGGGATTTGGACCTTATAAAACTTTTAGTAAATATGACTAAATATTATAAAATATTACAAAAAATTCATATTTAAATTTACTCATATTTTACTTTTTTTTTATGAGTTTATATTTTTTTCTATATATTGTACACGGACAAACAAAAAATGCTACACAAGTTTACAAACACTCATAAGTTGAATAAACTGACTCCCATTCATTCAATCAATATATTTTACGAGAAAAAAAATGATGAAAAAAAACTAGTGAATAGTCATATTTTAGTCTTTTTTTTGTTTCTAGTGAATTTTGTCACTAATTTCCCTCATATTTAGTCATATTTTATCATATTTTAAAAACCATTTTTTTATGAAAGAATTATAAGTTTTAGGACGTTTCTGGGGCAATTTACGAAGACTGGAACTTTTAATTCATCTAGCACACCAACTTAGAGCGTGTAAAATAAAACATTGAGTAAATAATATTATTTTTATGAAATTCTATCTTATTTTGACCATGATAATGAGGAGGGGGATGACCTCTTCGCCCCCCCCAATGGCTGCCAGTGGGCCAACCTTTTTCGGAGTGGTACCTTCCGTCCCCGCTCTCATCCTGAACGTCTTCCATTTCGGCATCCTCTTCCTACACTCTCCCCCTCCTGTCTGTAGCAGCGGCTCCAGCAGCGGCCGCCCTAGCAGTGGCCTCTTCAGCGGCCCTTCATGCCTCTCCTTCCGCGTATCTGATTAATTCTGTTATTCAAAGAGGTCGTAAAGTGATGGAGGAACGTGATTGAGACGGTGACTCTCTCCCCGGCCTTGTTGGTGACTGTGTGCTTAGATAAATCACCGAAGAAAACTTCTAGGGCCTCGTTGAGGGGACTGATCGTCTTGTGTGTTTTCTCTACACCTGCGTCTGTAGGCTTTACCTTGGCCCACCTGTAAAGAGAAAAAAAAATGAAGGTACAAACCTGGCCAACCTATATAGATAAACAGCTGCGTCATCAGGTAGTAAAAACAAGCAAAAAAAGGAGGGGGTGGGAGCAGACAAAGTTGGGATAGCGCAAGAGATATAGACGTGAGAAAAAAAAAAAAACGGAGGCTCTAAAAACAGAAAGCTGACGTACCTGTTCTTCTACTCTTAATCGGGAAAAGTATCCTTGTACATGCGAATCAGATCTTCAATGAGCTCAGAATTAACAGAAGGGATCGGAGGTTTTTTGGGGCACTACGCTGTGCCAACCAGGTATCTCCACCCAACACTTCTCTCTTTTTTGCATTTAAATCCAAGGATGCAAAACTTCATGCATCCATCCATCCATCCCTCCTCACTCGATTACTCCATCCATCAACCTATCAATCCATCAATCCATCCATCTATCCATCCATTCATCCATCCCTGCTCACTCGATGACTCCATCCATCCATCTATCCATCCATCCATCCATCCATCCATCCTCACTCGATCACTCCATCCATCAATCCATCAATCTATTCATCCATCCATCCCTCAGTCACTCCCTCACTCCATCCACCCATCGATCCATCCCTCATCACTCCATCACTCCATCCCTCCTCACTCCATCACTCCATCCATCAATCCCTCACTCACTCCATCAATCCATCCCTCACTCACTCGATCAATTAATCCATCCCTCACTCACTCCATCGCTCCATCTATCCATCCCTCACTCACTTCATCCATCCATCGATTTATCCATCCAATTGCATCCATGCATCCATCCATCCATCCATTCATCCATCCATCAATCCCTCACTCACTCCATCCATCCATCCATCCATCCCTCAGTCACTCTCTCACTCCATCCACTCATCCATCCCTCTTCACTCCATCATTCTATGCATGCATCCATCGATTCCTCACTCACTCCATCCATCTATCACCTCAGTTGTGACTGACCTTTCCAAATCTCAGTTCGCACATGTTGACATCCTGGTTGATGCAGTCGCTTCTGAAGCTCCTACTAGGTGGTACAAAATGAAGAAACAGCACTATAGAAAGACGATCCTACTGTCCATTTGCCCTGTCCTGGTGGATTGACACAAAAGCACCAACACCCTATGACACAGTTCTTTCATCTGTACGAATTTGTACGTCTGCATATATCTTTGTCTACATGAGTGGCCTTAGATCATGCATGCCGGGGTCTTTCACTGTACACGCTGCATAGAACGCTGTGTGCAGCAGGCCCTGATCGGCCCTGCGCATTCGCAGGAAGCTAGCGCCGCACTCACGTGCACACCCCGGTCCCGGTCGCGCGACGGGCAGGCCCAACATATACATATATATTTCTTCATATGTTTATATGTTTGCATATATAAGGAGTATGCCATTTTCAAAAAAATTATAAAATACTTCTCTCGTTAGAGATGGTAGTTAACAGACTCATTTGGCATCTTTTATCTAAAAATATGCTAAAAAAAATATTTTAAGTTCAGTCATATTTAGTCATAATTTAGTCATAAAAAATTACTTAAGAAAAAAATAGTGAATGGACATTCACGAGTTGATTCACTAAAAAATTTATCGTACTCTAAAATTTCTTTTATATTGTATACGACCAATCTGGGTAGCTAAACGTGTTTTCTGATTAAAACTGAACCATACAAACCACTTTTCGGCTCTGCACGCTTTATAGTTCATAAAAAAAATTATTCATATTTTACTCATATTTGTATCATATTTTCAAAATATTATAATATTTATTCATATTTAGTCATATTTAGTAAAAGTTTTATAGGGGAAAGGGCTTCCCAAAAATTTATGCCTGGGGTCGAAAAGGTCCCGCAGAGATCTGTCCGGCAGGGTGAGGGGATCTGGGAAGGGTCGTTGCGGTAGGTTGGGGGGTAGGGTGGACGATCTGGCAGGAGATGTGTGTGGCTGTATCGACGGTATCTGGCGAGAGTCTTCTGAAGATCTGTACACGGCAGGGAAGGCGTCTTCTGGAGATCTCTGCGGGGTCTGGCGATCTGTTGTACATGGAGCAGAGACTGTCTGGAAAGAAGGCTCTGCACACACGGTAAATGGAAAACGGCTGAACGTACGTTTGAAGCATGAAGGACGGACGTGCTGGCGGAGCCTCCCACGGCTGAAGTGTTCAGATAAAATGAGAACTGCCAGCCAACCAACGCTCACACATTCGCTTTGCCGCAATCCAAGAGGCCTGCACATACAGGCCACGCAAAGAATGACCCGCAGATATTTCGATTAACGAACCTCCCGGCCAGTAAAACAAATGTAAATCGTTTAAATTTACTATAGCTGGTACATCAGAAGAATAATTAAGAGTCCACATGCATCCGAGTCTAAATTCTCAATTTGACAAATTGATATTCGAGAATGATATTGAATTTAATTGAATTCCTAGCGTCAAAGGGTAGCCTTTGCCAAGGGAATAAACTTTTAGAAAGTTTTTGCCCTGCCTCTCCCCTCTTTTCATTGTTCTCCGAGTCCTACTCTACCGCCGCTTGAGAAATAAGCCGCAGTAAAAGTGATCAATGAGCAGTGTTCCTAGATTCAGAACAGACGGGACGAACTGGAACCTTTTAACAGACTAGGCTAGATCCGCCCCTCATACAGGGGGACGCGGCATGCATAACAAAAACCTCAATCATCAATTCCTAGCTATTTTTTTTTTATTTAATTATATATTTTACTGTAGCTGAATTCTATATAATTCTATTTATCCCAAATGTGAGTGGGACTATTCTGCACAAAAAAATGATGATTGAGGGTTTTATCATGCATGCCGCGTCCCCAAGGAAAAGAAGTGATCATGCAGAACGGCGTTTTTAAATCTTATCTTTTTAAAATTACACCAAAGCTTCATGCCTATACAAACACTATATTGTTTTGAACGACGGCAGCCTCTACTTGCCGAATTTGAAAACCGGGAAGCTCGAGAACGAGTCAATTACCAAGCTGTCATTTGCTGCCAACCTTCCTGCTCCTTCCTGCTACCGTGCTTGCGAGAGAAATTTGACGCCGTCCTGGTCACTCGTCGTCCCTTTGAAAATCTGCATGGGAAAATGTTGGTCCAATGTCTGCGCATGCTTTTGGATACTTCCACGAGAGCGGAAGCATGGCCTCAGCAAAATGGAGATCAAAAGAGCGGGAGAGAAGCCAGTCATCCAGATGCGCCGTGTCTTACCAAATAACTTTCTATCTTCACCTCTCACAAAGGCTCACACAAATCTTTGGGGAAGAGAACAGGGACACACGGTCTCAATGAGTGAATGTCGGTGAGTGGGTCAACCGAGGAGAAACCAAATTTACCCAAAGCCCCCCCCGCCCCTTTGTCTACCTGCATCAAGTCACCTTGCTGCCTTCGTCCTTAGGTGTGCCCTTCCTTTTTCACGAGAACCACATGTGCGTGCATGGAAACTGCTGTCCTCACCCGACTCACATTGCGCTCAGCTCCGAGTTTCTTTCGTCCCCTTTACTCTTAGTATTTACAACAGCTGGTGCACTTTTGCCACGTGGTTTGAAAAGAAAACGTTTTTTGAAGGCACTAAAGGTGGCTGACCTTCGCCTTCCCACTCGACTCTAGGGTCTCCAATGCGGCTATCATCACCTCATATGGCACTCCGTGGAATTCTGCAAATTCGATCGTTTGTTTGGTTCCGTGGATTGTTTTCAAACAGAAAGACTCAAGAGAATGAGCAGATCATGGAGACTCCTGGTTTGTTTCTTCAGTCGCTTTCACAGAGACGGAGGATTGAGCGACGGCTACTGTACAGAGGGGTGGAAGAATGGCAGCAGCGCACAAAGCTGCGAGAGAAACACACAAACCGACTGTGCAAGCATGTTAGAATGAAAGCCTCCTGCAAATCTTAGACCTCAGAAAAAAGAGGAACGAAGGAAGGCCAGCATGAAAGGGAACGACAAGGAGAGGGAGAGAGAGAGAGAGAGAGAGAGAGTGGGGGATGGGAGAAAGAGAGAGCCAAAGACAGACCAAGGCGTACGTTTCTGTTGCTTTCCTGTCGCTTCCCTTCAAACCGCAGTTAAAATTTTCTGAAATTGCTCACACACCTGTCGCTTGAGTGTCATCCCCTTCTCTCAGGGCAAAAACAGTCTCAACGGAGTTCAATCTTCCTTCAGCAACCACCTGGAGAAACACGAAGTGAATTGGCGTACACACAGTCAGGGAAGGGAAGGAATTTAAAGACCATTATGACGCGTCCTGTCCAGGGCGGCTGCATGGATATGCGTCTCTGAAGAAATCCAGGCTGCTTCCTCTTCGGCAAACGGATGCATCCAACGGATTTTTGTTTCATCCGATAGTTCGTTCGTTTCGCTTTTTTTAAAGAGAAGCAGAGAGTTCGACCGAAAGAATTCATTGACAGAGCCTGAGGGTAGATGAATGCGGGCTGGAGGTGGAGACATATATATGGATTCTGAAACTGATTCAATGGCAAGCCTCCAGACAGACAGACTATATCGTCTTTTCTCTACTTTATTTTTTCCACATAGACAGACAGACTATATGTTCTTCTTCTCCCTTCTGTTCTTCATGTACACAGACAGACAGACAGACAGAGAGAGAGAGAGAGAGAGAGAGAGAGAAGAGAGCTCGTCGAAACCCAGGGACGAACACGAGCAAAAGGCCACAACGGGAGCGGTCGTAGTGAGACAAAGAAAGACGGTGTCATGGCAACTCAAGCCCAAAAACAAAGAAACGCACAAAGCAACTACCAGCCAACACACCCACCACCAACCAACCCAAGAGTATATCTCTGCCCCCCACTCTGCGGCCGTCTTCCAGAACACGGTCATCCGGCTCTTTTCCGAGTTCGCCCATCGGCCGAGCCCTGCTCAATGACAATAACGACAGATGCACCCAAGTGAGGTAGCGAGAAAATACGGGTGCGGGTTGGTAGGAAGTAGGGCATTGGTAGGTGAGAACATGTGGGTTAATGTCGAAATTTCATTGAGAGCTCGAAAGAAAGCAAAAGACTGCGACACTTCACTGAAAAACAGTGAACGAAAGGCACCAAGGCCCAAAAAGGGTATTGAACCGAAACAGTCTCTCATTGCCTCTCTCCTGTGAAGAAGAAGAAGAAGAAGAAGAGGAGGAGGAAGGATAAAAGAAGACCCACCCTGTGCAACCAGATGTTCCAGAATTGTTCGGAGAGCTCCGATTGTCAGCTTTCCTGAAATGGGGGGGTTGAGGGGAGGGACGAAACCAGGAAGCAGGGGCTAAGTCTGAACCCATCTCCCTATGAGTCACTCTGTCTTCTTCTCCTTCCTTTCTGATCTCCTTCTTCCTTCTCGCCGTGTCTTGACAGAAGTTCAGCGGCAATGTGCAACCTCTTCATTCTGCTCGGTTCTTTTGTGCGCAAGGAAAGCGCTGCCTACCTGTCAAAATACGATCTGCTGAATTCAATTTAAACGTCCTTCCTTTTTGGTGATTGTCCCTCTTTCGTGCGTACAAGCAATTGATCTTGCTGTCATAGAAAAGTGCAAAGTCGGCCCTTTCCTCATCTTTTGCCCTGTGTCTCTGTCCATCAAAATTAGTTTCCTTCCAAGAGACAGACAAACGTTTGATCTTGTTGTTGTGGAAGAGCTCTGAGTTCCTGGCTTCCTCCGAGACGTCCAGAAAGAACTGCCGTTTGGCCTTCGTGTACGAACAGATGAAGGAGGACCACAGGGCAAGTTGCTGGGCTCTGGTCGCGTCGTTGGGTTGGATCCTGTGTGTTCATTCATTTGTTTATTCAGAGGAAGAAGAGAAGATCACAATCAGGAAAAAAAGGAAGACCGTTGGTGCACCAGGTGGTTTGATCAGAGGAATCCGTCCTTGCGGTTCTGTCATCCATCGGTCAGCTTCCATCGATGGGACTGTGATCACACTAACGGGAATGAAAGAAAGACGACGCGCAAACTGGAGAAGCTGAGTGAAAGAGCGCAGAAAGAAAACATATTCATGCATAGAGTGACTAGAATTTATCTGAGCAGGAAGAGATCGGCACATGCAGACACACACATTCTGATACACAATGAAAGATACGCGTATGGAACACCACCCAGGTGCATATGGAGGCAGGCAGAGAAACATCTAGAGATAGATGTAGACGGTGAAATTCGGGAAGAGATCAAGACATTCTCACACAGGAAAGAAAACAAACAAAGGCAGGCACATGCCAGGGAAAGAAGAGAGAAGCACGTATTTTGAAAACTGCCGGACATACTATAGAGTCCACACCTGTAGAAAAGAACGCAAGCACGAACGATGGAAGCATCAGAAAGAGAACACACGCACACACACACACACACACACACACAGCCCTCGAAGCTTTCCTTCGACTGACGTGAAGAAGGGAGGGAAGTCGTAAAACTCCGGAAATTCCACGGGCTGTGTCGCCATCCCTCGTTCGTTGTCTTGTCCAGCTTCGCCTTCTCCCCTTCGAAGCCCCCTTTTTCTTCAGGCTGTTCGTCTTCTGTCTCAGTCGTGTTCTGGCGACAATCAGAGGAGCGGGTGTCAGAGTCTTTCTGTAGAAGACAAAAGGGCCAACTCAGTTCCAGAGATCAGAAGTCTTTTGGGAACCAGAAGTCGGCGGCCCCAAAGGAAAAAAAGGGGGCTTTCTGACCCGTACGTGCTTAGCAGCATGCACTTGCTTTGTTCTCACAGGTTGTCCCTACAGCGTGCTAGTCAGTTGAGATGCGGCCAGATGACCTGACTCCGTCACTCATCGAAGGGGAAACGGAAGACTCGGACAGTCGAGCTAATCGACGGCACACAGCACAGTGCTTTGACACGCTCTGACACTGGACGTGTTCGACTTCAATGATTGTATGGAATGGAGACGGACTTGCAAGATCTTGCATGCCAGGAGACGAAATGGAGACGGGCTAATTCTGACTGCATGCGGTCGGCTTTTGCGCCTCATCGCGGGTCCGACCATTTCTCATGCATGGTCCGAATTGGTCCGACCCCCGCGGCCGGCCGCCCGCGCAGACTTGGCGTTGATGCGAGTTCAACTTGCATGCATGATGAGACTGCATGTTGCATTGTTGCAGCATTGCCTCCATCAATGTCATGAACAAATGTCAAATGTCACGTATTATTTAATAATACATGCAGTGACTGTTGACACTGCTCGAGCTGAAGAGTTGCCACGAGTCACTTCAGGAGCCCCCTTGGCTGAGAAGCATCCTCTTCGAAAGCACCAAACCAAGGTAGACCGTCAGACCCCATTCTCATAGGCAGAATCAAAAGATGGTGCTCACGCAGACTGAGCCCAATGTAGACTGTTGTTCAAGTGTGAAGAAGGGAAGCGACCCCATTGTTCTCGTTCTCAACGGGGGCGACAAGTTTTCTCTGGACCCCCTTCTCCTTCAATCTGCAGACCCTGCGTCGTTCACAGGCATGATTCCCTTCATGAGAAGGAACGCTTCAAACGAGGTGGAGATCAAAAGAGACCCCAAGCTGTTTCCCTGGGTGTTGGAGAGCATCAGTGGTACGCTCGCCTCTTCAACCCTTCTCCATACAGCAGCCACTCTAACCCAAGCCGAAATGGGCGCTGTGTTGGACGAATTGGATTTCTACGACCTTCCCCTGGGCAGAGAAGTCTTTGCAACCGAAATCTTGAGAAACCGTCTTGCGTCTGTGGGGATGTGGGATGAAAAGGAGAAGCGGATTCTTCCAAAGCACAGCTCCGAGATAGGAGACCTCGAGATCGACATCCTTTCTGCCTTTCTGGCAATCAACCTTCCCTCCAATCAGTTCGTCACCCAGGCATTGGCATCAGAGAGACTCGATCCCCTGTTGGACGACAGCGGCATCGAAAGTGCAGATGCCGTGGACATGCTGGAGGAGAGGGGGTATCTGTTGAGGTCGGGTGAGAAGGGACAGGCGGAGGCAAAGTTCGTCAGAGCGCCCTCGAGAGGCAGAGCCATCTTTCCGCAGCTGACACTCAAAACCGTGTACGGAAGCTGACCGTCTACGGAAGCTGACCGAAAGCCGTTTCGTTTCAGAAAACACAGAGAGAGGGACAGAGAGGGAGAGAGAGGGACAGAGAGGGAGAGAGAGAGAGGGGGGGACAGAGAGGAAGGGAGAGAGAGAGAGAGAGAGAGAGTCAGCCTACACAAAATGTTGCAAAAGATCACGCAGGACACAAGTGAAAAGGAGCCCGGTAAGCTTACCATAGACAACAAGACGAGGCAGGCGGAATTAAATCAATGGGTCAATTGATCCGACGTCCTTGTTTGTCTTTCCGCCGGTTTTACCCAGAACATGCCATTCCCTCTCAGGCCTCCCCGCGCTTGCCCGTGGTTGGTCTCAAAGACAAATCGGCACAATGCAAAGAGTTCTCTCCGACTTGTCCACACGGCACTATGTCGGGCGATGCTTGTCTGTGAACACTTCCAGTAAAATCCTAGCTAAAATCTCACAAAACCTGGTAAGATCCCAAGTCAAAATCTCTAGCAAAATCTCGTTAGATCCTAGCCTTTTGTTGTTTTATGGGCCAATGGCGATGGCGTATAATGATGATGATCACCTCTCCTAGGCTGTCTAGTGACCTTTAAGATATATGCGTACACAACCGACCTAGCAACCAATCATATACTCTAATTATATATACTCACTGGCAGGCTATTTATATATTGCGCCGCTTGCGGCAGCGGTGAGATCGTTTGTTGAGGATCGATGGCCTGGCTTGTGGGCCTATTATGAGCAGATCGAACCATTCGAGGAGCCGCCTGCTCCTCCGCCTCCCCCAGTGTTCCCGCATCCCCAACCAAGGCTAACTTCGGAGGGTGGTGACGATCGTGCGTGTCTGCACAGGTTAGTTGAGGAATGGTCGCGTGTGTTGGTAGGGCTGATCAAGCAGACAGGGGACAAGGGGCCTAGCCTAGAAGGTAGACAATCAAAGAGAGAGGCATGGTTTGATTCGGAATGTAAAGCTTTACAGAAAGAGGTTAGAGAAGCAGACGAGAGATGGAAGCTAGTGAGAGATGGGAATGGAAGGGGAATAGAGTTCAATAGACTGCAGAGGCTTCTCCAGGTCCGTTGTACTCTGTTCAAAAGAAAGAGAGTTGCATGGGAGAGAGCACAAGCCCGGAGGGTACAAGAAGAGTTGTTAAAAGACCTGCTTGCTATCTGGAGAAGAAAGAAAAAAGCTGCCTCAGCTGGGAGAGCTTCCCGTCCTTCCCGTCCTTCCCGTTCTCAGCTGGGAGAGTTCTCGAATCATTGGGCGGGGGTATTTGAAGACAAGAATGAAGAGCCTCTCCCTTCTGCCCTCCCACCTGCCCCCCCTCCTTTCCACCCTTCTATTTTGCCCTTCTCTTTCCATCAAATCTCCTCTGCTCTAAAGAAAATGAATAGAAAGAAAGCCTCCGGCCTTGAAGGAATCTCCCCTGCTCAGCTTGACCTTTGTTTTGCACACTCAGCACTCTCTTGTTTTTTATTTTTTATTTTATTTAATTGTATGCATATTTTTGCTTGCTGGCCTCCCTCCTAGAATGTGCTGCGTATCTGCCCTGTCCCTAAAAGCCCTGCCTCTCCCTCTTCCAATGAATGGAGGCCTATTCACATTGTTAACCCTTTCATAAAACTTTTTAGTTTGTTGATGGACGGCCGTGTGCGCTCTTAAGTTGAGTTTGACGTCAGGCAGTTAGGTTTCAAACAAGGAGTGGGTACGAGGGAAGGGGTAGGCGCGCTTGTCTCTGCCATTCTTTCCTCTAAAAAGAAAAAGAAAGCTCTGCTGGCAGGCTTTATTGACTTCTCCAAAGCTTTCAACACTGTGCTGAGAGGTACCACTAAGCTAATTCAGAAACTGAGAAGAGAAGGTGTGTGTGAGGCGGATGTGTATATGATATGTAAAATGTACAGGGAGGTCTGGGGAAAGGTAGACGGGGACTCTTTGCGTTTTCAGGAGGGCGCTGGGGTAAAGCAAGGTGATGCTCTCTCTCCTATTCTCTTTCTTATCTATATCAATGACCTTCCCCGTATGTGTTCAGTTAGTAAGAACGAAGGGGCCGTAGACAGAGAAACAGAGGGAGCAGGATGGTTAGACAGCAGAATGGGGGAGGGCAGCGTCGAGGAGCCCAAGAGAGAGCCCGAACCTGTCCTCCTTGACAACTGCATCTTAGGCAGTCTGGGGTATGCGGATGATCTCTGTTTCCTTACTTATTCCATCTCAGATCTGCAAAAGAAGTTCTCAGCCTTGGAAGGGTATTGCAAAGAATGGGGATTGACTGTAAACTTAAAGAAAACGAAAATCTTGCGTCTGTCTGCCTTGGCTCTGGAGCAGTCTGCAGGTAGAGTCATGTATGGTGGGAGGGAAGTTGAATGGACATCCCAATACAAATATCTGGAGTGTGTTTTCTTTGAAGGGGCGTGCTTGAACAAGACAATTGAGTCCCGTATTGCTTCTGCTTCACGAGCTCTGGGAGGGGTAATTGAGTTGATTGCGAGCATGGGCCCGCTCAGCATTGACGCGCAGGTAACAGTCTTTAGAGCCTGCTGGACCCTCATAGCGCTCTACTGCCTTGAATGTCTGCCAGTGCGGGATGTAGACCTGCTCGCTTTTGATGCTTTGCAGCTTCGGTTTGCCCGTTGGTGTGGTGTTCCGTGCTCCTCCGGACTCAGTAGGTCAGACGAAGCCAAAATGGAAGAATAGAACTAGAATTGGAGTTGAATATATCTTTTAATTATTCACTCAGTGTTATTGAAGTCAGTGAAGGTCGGTTCAGATCGCTTCAAGTCAATTCTTCCAGAAGGTAAGTCAACTCGATTTGGGATTCAATTCTGTTACTCCGAGGTCAAGTTTTTAATCGATTCTTTCTTTTCTTTTTTTCCAAAGTTGCATTTTATACTTGTTTCCTGTAAAGGTTGCCAATTGTGAAAGTGTATCAATTGTGTAAGTGTATCATGTTTGACAGACTTTCATTTTTGAAAGTGTATCAAGTTTGACATACTTTGCCTTAACCGATATAGAACCGATTAATCGGCTTCTTGTGAAAGTTAGGCAAAAGAGATAGAGGTGGGAATCGAACCCGAGACCTTCCGCTTCTCAGTCTGCCACCTGGCAGTGCTCACATTTCATCCATTGTGATTCTCCTGATGTCTGCCAAAGGACACAGACAGCAAAACGTCTCAGAATAATCAAAGACTTAAGTTGCAGTCTGAGTAGACCGTAACAGTGGTCATTTGTCTGCTTGCAGCCTCCACCTGCCCTCTCTTTGTATCCCTGGTCTTCTTCCTTGCAAAGCCCTTCTCTGCTCCCGCGTGGCTGACTGGTGGCACTCTCTTTCCATCACAACACACACTATTCCTGCAGCCATATTACGTGCCTGGAAGAATCACTGCTGCCAACAATTCATAAGATCTATAGACAGGCTGCTTTGTTGGGCTGATTTAATTTCTGTCCGCTCACTGAGGGTCAAGCCCGATCTGTCTTCCCAACGTGGGCAGAATGGTCGTAGGGCACTAGGCACCGGCTTACTTTTCTTCAAGGGTAAGGTGAGACAGACAGTTGCAAAGGAATGCATGAAAGCTTCTGAGGATGATGGGCAATCTTCCTCTCACTTTCCCCAGGGCCTCCTTGCTAGACTCACCCCTCTGCAGCGTGACTTCCCGTCCTCCCGCCGTATGTTTGTCTTCTTCCTGTATAGCAAGTCATCCTCTGGTGTTCCTTCCGTCTCTGCCTTTCCCCGTTCTGCCCTATCAGTTACGGGGGGCTCGATCTTTTCTTTTTTGTGCATGCTGACATATAACCCGATAGGCGGGCAAGGTGGGCTGCCTGTGTGTTGCTCTGATAGAAAGCTGTGCACCTATGAAGCCTGCTGCCGGTGTATAGATGGTTTTATTCATTGGCTCTCTGTCTGCCCCTGATAGACTGCCGAACAAGGCTTTTTGCAGTGGTTGGCATTAATTCAATCAGACTGCTTCACTCGTTGTGACTCACCCTTTGCATCCGCCTCCTTTTCTGATCTGGGAGTTCGCAAGTTCATCACATCGCTCTTGCGCTCTCAACCTTCTCTCCTCTTTATGATTTCTCGTCATATTGTAGTAAATGATTGATTAGATTAAGTTCGAATAACTGTCGTCCACTTAGCTTGCAGCTGGCATAATTGAACAGACCCATGCATGTATGCACCACCCGGGAGTTCTAACTCCACCTAGGGTTTGGCATCAATCAATCAATCAATCAATTAATCACAGTTGTACTGAAAATAAAAATGTACAAATTTCAATTGATAGTCAATTAGATGGTTAAATACTCTACTAGATACTCTACGAACTAGTAGGAACTAGTCTAGCAAATACTATACTTAAAAAAACAATTCAATTCTACTATTATTCTAGATTTAATTAATTGATATAATAATATAATATGAAATATGCATATTATATAATATTTTCATAATGGTTTTTACTGGACTTTTTAACCGTAAAAGATACAAAAAGAACAAGAACTAGAATAAAAAAAACTAATAGAAAAATAGATATTTGATGATTTTATTGTATGTATATATCATACTTTAAAATATTCAGCTGGAAAAAGAATTAATGAGTATACACGAAATAATCAACCATTTGACAACAAATAATAAAATAATGAATGACATGTGGTCACATACCCCAATTTAATAAGAAATTGTAATTATGATGAATTAAATCCTATTCAATTTGAATCAGAGTGGGTATTTCTGTCAGATATAGCATGTGTATTGCCGTATGAGAGGTTTTGAACTCCTATGCTGCCATCTACATACAGTGCCTTTCTCTCTGTTGCTGCCTAGGTGGCTGCTTAGATTTCTTTCTCCTGGCCTCTGCCTGGGCCTCTGCTTCCTTCTTTCTGTTTTGAAATTCTCTGTCCATGACCGCATCCTTTGATTCCTTTCTTCATCTGTACTCATTCATTTTCTGTGATCAAAATTCCTCCCGCAGCCGCTCTTTTATCTTCTTTTGCGTTCACGAAGTGCTCCTCATGATACCAGATGGGCTTTTTCTGTTGTAATCACCCAAGACCATAACGTATAGAGGCGCTAAGCATCGCACTCACAGGCCGAAGCCGGTGCAATGTTTGAAATATTCACACACAAATAGAAATTCTGTATGCCACAGTTTCATCAAAACGTTCTCTCTTTCTATTTTCTTTCTTCTTTCTTCTTTCCTTCTCTCTTCGTTCCTTCCTTCCTTACTTACTTACTTACTTACTCTGCCTGTCTGCCTCTCTTCCTGTCTGTCTGTCTGTCTGTCTGTCTGTCTGCCTGTCTGCCTGCCTTGCGGTCTGCCCGCCAAAGAGAAGGCGTTCGAAAGATTTTCTTTTTCTCATGTGTCCTTCCCCACTTCTTCAGAATCTGTGTGAGCTGTACAGGAAAAGTGTGAGACGTGGGCATTGAATCATAAATTCTCATGGGTTCAGATTGAAGAGACGAAGCACAGTTCTGCATCGACACAAAAAAGACGACTCGGAAGTCAATTGACTTTTTTTGCTGAGGGTTTTGAACCAGAGTGAATTAATCTTCTGCCCGTCACGGGATCCAAACAGAGCACTCATTGTTTGTTTAAAAAATGAATTTTTTATGGAAAAAGTTGTTGATCGCTTGGCTTCACAAAGACAGAAAGGATTTTGTCATGAAGGTGACGGCGACGACGGAGTTTGCCCAAACGCGCCCGCTGCTGATGGCCAAAAGACAAAACGTGGACGTTCAGATGAGCCCCCAACTCGAACCCCTTCTTCTACCGTGTGGGCGGCGTTGCCCTGGTTCCACTGGAGTACCCCTCCCTCCCCTCGCCTTTGCGTCACGTCAGAGGTGCCGTTTTGCCGCAAATTTCCAATGTGCTGCAGCATTCAGTGGAGCGACACCATTGAGCAGGCAGGAAAATGCAGGAAAGCGGACAGGCAGTGAGGACGGGCAGCTGAAGCGACAGCACGAAAAACAGCAGTCACACAGGAAAGCGGGCTGACAACTAGTAGCAGGCAAAGTAGTTGGGAGTGGAAAATAAAGAAAAGAAAAACAACACAAATGCATGGGATCTCGCATAGCCCGGGCACACAGCACATGCAGATTTTCTCTGCTGATGAATCGAGAGAGTCGACCCGAGAAAAAATACATGCGAAGAAGTCAAATGAGGCCCCTCTGAAGGTTCACCTTTTGCCGCGGTCTTCTTCCCACCACCGCTGAAGCACTGCAAATAGGTGACGCTGAGGTTGGCTGCATCTGGATCTCCTCCAACCCTGCAGCCTCTGCCTGAGTCGCACACCCTGAGACGTTGATGAAATGCCTCTCTATCCCTAAAAGAACTTTTTGAAGATTCACATCTCGGGATTCATGATAAGGTCTGTCTTTTTCGGTGCACGAGGTTTCTGTAGAGGCAAAACTTGATTGCAGCAAGTCGGAAACGGCGTGTTCCTCTGTGGCAGTGACTTGCGATTCGCGCTTCATTGACGTTGCTCCCGTTGGTCCTTCTTTGACCCACTTCTCGTGGAGCTTGTCGATAGCCGCCTCATCCAGTGGTATGGGAGAGCTGCGGGTCACCGTGCAGCACTTTTGGCCCATGCTTCGTTCTTTGTTTTGAGATGCCTTCTCTTGTGCCTTCTCTTACGGTGCGATCAGCAAGAGTGACGGTTGCTTCTTTTCCATGCATGCATGCATTCCACGCATGCATGCATGCAGGGGGAATGCCTGGAATGCAGGAGGATGGAAGATGCCAGGTTGGGACTTGAACTCGAGCGGCTGTAGCTCTCTGTACACCAATTCTCCTCTCTCTCCAGCAGTCAATTAACCTGGCACGTGCACGTACTGAGTCGATTATCGATCGATGTCTTCAAGTCAAGTCATGCAGGTCGCCATGATGCGAGCAGACAAAAATACCGACATATATATATATATATATATACCGAAACTTTATAGTCCCTCCTCCGCGTACGTGCGAGTCGATCGTTATTTTGCTTGGGGGGCACTTTCATCATTATAGGTTACTTCCGGCGCTGCAGGGCTGCGCGGCGGGCTGGGGGCGCGCGGTGCGGGGGCCGCGGGGGCCGGTGCCGCCGCGGCCGGTTGCCGGCATGATGCCAATATGAATCTGCCACAAGAATCTCACAGCATCGATCTGAGGATGATTCAAGTCTGTTCGCGTCACCAAGACGTCCTTCAGGGCAATACGTAAAGACATTCTTACGTGTTAAGAAGGCTGTACAGCATTTTACAGCTTTTATCTATACTGTTTGGGTTTCGGTCGATGTTGCGTGGTGTAACATAACTCATTCGCCCGAATGCTGCAACTTTGTTTGTTGTTTGTTGACTGATGATGAGCGAGATAAGCACTCCAGAGCCTGTCGGGCCTCTTCCAGACGATGTTTGGGTGGTTGTTCTGGACTTCTTGGACAGTGTCGGTCTATCCAGAGCATCCCGTGTGTGCTTTGAATTGAGGGATCAGGTCCTGACCCGGCAGCTTCCCTTCACTTTGAACAGAACGCAGAGACTGTGGTTCAAAGCTTCGCAAGACCTTGTTCGGACTATTGACAAGTGGTTCCTTCGTACCATCGACATTGACGTTGACTTTAGAAGCGAGCCTCAGAATGTTGCCTGGACTTTGCGAAAACTGATCTGCCTTCGAGCTCCTGAGTTGAGATCTCTCACACTCAGATGCCCTCACCAGACCTTCCTCCCGTTTGTTCCTCGTCAACCTACAGAAGCCTTCTGCGATCTTCTGAGTTCTTCCTCTTCTTCTTACTCCTGCGTTGGGGAGGGGAACAGCTCCTCTGTGAGGCTGAATGACAAGACGCAACCTCCCAAGGGTGCCCAGAAAGATGGAAGGGTGGGGACGTTGCAGGACGCGATCCTTGAGGCTCTCCGTGAAGACTTTGAGTGCCTTCAGTTCTTCAACCCTCGTCTTGTAGACTCGCCCTCCCTGCACTCTTGCACGTTCAGCCATCTTGAGACTCTGTCCATCGGTGCCCCTGCTCTCCTTCGTCTTTTGAATTGGAGTGGTGTGGTCCGTGTCGATGTTGAGGAGATCTCCCGGGTGTTCCCCTCTCTGAAACGACTAACCATCAACTTTCTCCACGCCATTCGGACTCCGGTTCTGTCGGGTGCTTCTATAGAGGACCTAGACGAGGCCGAGAGGGGGAGAGATGCACACCAACACCGACTCCTCAGATCCGAACGTCGAGGTTCACGAGGGGTACAGAGATTCCTCAGGGCACAGCGGGTCGTTGCCTCGTGTACCGAGCACAGTTGGGGCTCCACGCTGGTGAAGAACAGCACGTGGAGGTTCGTGGGGGGTGCCACGGCACCGGTGGGGGGTGCCACGGGGCAGGCAACGGACGAGAACACCCCCCTTGTGGTACCTTCTGACCAGTGTTGGGTCGATAACGTCCCCATGTTCGGCACATCCCTCGGTGGTCGTGTGTTCGATGGGGGGGCTGCAGGGCTGCTCCTGGAATTCGCACGGGCAGTTGCGAAACGGTCAGAGCCGAAATTGGAAGAGCTCTCTCTTGAGGGTGGAAGGTTGGGGTTGGTTGCTGGGAAGAGAGTGAAAGGTTTCTGGTTGAGCAACCTGAGACGGCTCCACCTCGCAGACCTGAGGGACATCGATAACGTGGAAACTTTCGGACTTTCCGAATTGGTTTCCCTCGAGGTTGGTTCAGCATGTCTCTCTATGTGTGCTTCGGTGTTTCTATCTTTCTTTGTGTGCGTCTACTTTCTGTACGCTTCACCTTTCAGGCTGTCTCCGCATTTGGGTCATTTCGGCTTTCTTTTCAGGATCTTTTCGTCCTTCGCAGTCTTCCATGCTCTTTGCCCTTCTTCCTCCCTCCCTCCCTCCCTCTCTACCTTCATTTCGTTTCTTCGTGGTCTCTTCTCTTCTCCCATACTGAAGCATTTGCCTATCGACACCTTACCACATGGCGTGCTCATATCATCTCTTTCGTCTCTCTCTCTCTCTCTCTCTCTTTCTGTGAATGTGTGTGTCTGTCTGTGAATGTGTGTGTCTGCAGCGCTTGGAGATCGACGACCTTGACCTTTCTTTCGCTCTCGCCCAGAGGCTCTCACGAGACCTCGTAGACAGGCTGCCAGACTCGGGTGGAAACGGGGAGGGTGAAGGGAATGGCTCTGCAGAAAGCAGCAGCAGCAAGACGAGGAGGAAGCCGATGCTGCCGGCTCTCCACGTGTCCATCGGTAGCCTGTCTACCTCGCCTGCCTGGAGTCTCCGTTCCCCCCACAGGCGCTCCTTCTCCCTCAGACGGCTTTCCTCCTCTTCACGCCAGCAGCCGCAGCAGCAACAACCGCGTGCAGCTGCCTCGCGTGCTGTCTCAGGGAACGAGACAGAGAGTGATAGGGGGGGTGACCGTCCTGGTCTTTCCGAATCTTCGTCTTTTCTGACTGCAGACGGCGAAGATGTGTTCGTCAGTCTGCAGACAGAGGACCCCCTCCTCACCTTCCTCAGACCGTTTGTGATCGCAACAAAGAAACTGAAGCAGAAGCAGGAGGGGAAAAGAAAGAACCTTGCAGGACAGGCAGAGGCTGACACAAAACCCGGTGTTCCGAAAATCTCCCTGACCGTGCGCAAATTGACCATTCCTCGAGTGCAGACTGCAGCATGTTCGTCCTGTGCTGCTGCCCTTCTTCGGAGACCCTCTCGAGACCTGCCTGTTGAAGGCAGTGAGAACTTTGAGGAAGTTTCGGCAGTAGTGGGGGGAGAAGAAGGAGGGAGCAACTGGGGGCGTCAGTGGGCTGAGGCCCTCGAATGTCTGGGGCAGGCTGGCCTTGAGAGCCTTACTGTCACTTCTGCACAACCATTTGACGCCTCGTGCCTGTCCTGCCTGCGTGACTGCGCCCGAGTCACCTCCCTCCCATTGTCTGCGGAGAGTGTTTTCCCAGTGCATCTGCCTGCTCTCCGAGAGCTGCGCTTGGTGGGGGAGTTGATGGAGTCTTCGTTCTTGCCTGTGGTTCTGGACGCGCCTGTTCTTGAGTCTGTCGTGTGGGATCCAGAGCCGTCCCCTTCCCTGATCTTGGCATTGGAAGCAGAGGGAGGGGAGGGGGGTGTCAGGGAAGCGGAGGCGTTTGTAGAAGACAGAAAAGAAACGCAACAGGTTGTCAGCAAGGGTGCTGCATCATCTGCACGTTCCTCGATGGGAGGTGAGAATGAAAATGAGACTGCAGGTGAGGAATCAGTGCGGTCCAATTTCCTCAAACGTGTGCCAACAGACTCGAGGCTCGGTCTTGACAGGCTTCCTCTTCTCCGTAAATTTCGTTTTTCTTCTGAGTCTGGAAAAAACATTGGGTGTACGGACATGATGGAGGAAAAGGAATCGAAAAGAGTTGAAAAGACACGGCCCTTTGACTTGACCGTCTCTCCCCGTCGTTCTGTGGCATTCTTTGACTATTCGGGGGGTCAGGGGGGAGACGGATGGGGCGATAGAGAAGATGCATCAGTGAGAAATGCACATGTGAGTGCAGCCCTTCTTTGCGGATCTCGTGACGTTCTCTCATGTGTCCGCACTCTCTCCTTGCCGTCATCTGCCCCGGCCTTCCTCGAAACTGCGGTGGAAATGTTGACAAGAAAGAGAAATACATTGCCTCAACTGCAAGGCCTGAGATTTGGCCCATGGAAGCAAAGCGGTGTGATGGCAGGATATGATGTGAATGAGGGCGGAGAAAAGACTTCCAGACGATGGTGTGGTGTGGAGGATCGTTTTATCTCATCTCTCCTGAAATTGTCCGATCGTACAGGAATGTGTGTGAGGGTTTCAGGTGACGAGGAGAGTATGACGGTGGCTGCTGTGAGAAGAGGGGGGGCCAGTGTCGAGTCTTCTGCTTCCTCTTCTGTCTGTGCTTCTGGTACTGTTGGTGTCGTTGCTGAGGATGGAAAGAAAGAGCCTTCTGGGACTGTCTCCTTCGATGTCGTCTTCACAGGGGGTATCCCTGCGTGGCTCGAGACGGCATTGGAGGAGGAGGTCTTTTCTGCCTGATTCGTCGGCTTTCACTTCAACAGGGGAAGTCTGGAGAGAGAAGGGGAGAGAGGAATGTCAGTTGAGAGAGTCGAGAAAGAGAGGAACATTTTTTCGTGTTCAAGAGACGGAAGTGAGTGTGAGGGTGTGTCTCTATGCGGTTGGACAGGGAGGGAAGGGGCAACATGCCACGAAAAGGAGAGGCAGGCGGGGACCCTTCGGTGGGCTCGGCAGGGGTATCGATCAGGGTGCGGGGTGGGGAAGGGGAATGGAAACCAGAACATAAGGGAATGGGGCGCAAAGAAAAGAGAGAAGCGCGTCGATATCTCACCAGAAAGGTCTACGTACATGCACTGCGTTGATCTTCTCTCTGTCTGCCTTCCTGTCTGCTTACCTCACCCGTCTGCCTCCTTTCTGTACATGTACACCTGGGACCCAAGGGCGAAGTCTTTTTTCTTAATTGTCATGCATGTCGTTTGTTTCTGGTGGTCCGATCGACTTCAGCACACATGCAGACGGCCTGTGGAAGAAAGAAAGAAGCTTGTGTCGCCTGTTTTCTTTGCTTGGTCTGCGTCTCTCATAGTCTGCAAGAGCAGCATTCAGTAGGTATCAGATGGAATTTGCATCTGTCCGGTTGAGAGCTGGTGCACTGTGGTGCATTTTTTTACTGAGGTCAAACGATGACGAGCACTGTATGGTCAGGAGGGCACAAGAGGCCGGTTTACTTCTTGAAGAAGAGGAGAAAAGAAAAGAAATGGGTCGAACTTCTGCAACGTCTGCCTGACATTAGAAACAGTAAAGTAAAGCGCGAGAAAGTCTTTTTGTGAAGGCAATATCTGGGACGAAATGACGCATGAGAAACGCTCCCTTCCTTCCCTCCTTCCTTTCTTCCTTCCCTCTTTGATTTTGTGTACATATACCGACCTGCTTGTCTGTGTTCAAAGAAATGGATCGAATCCTGGGAGGTCTGAGGTCGAAAGACGCGCTGTAATACAGAAGCAAAGAACAGAAGAAAAGGAAAGAAAAAAGTCTGAAAAGGAGAATCGAAAAAGTGACTAAGTGGCGTGACTAATTAAGGGGAGAAGGGGAGAGAGACGGACTGAGGAAAGCTGGAGAAACGAAGTGGTTGTCACAGTAGAAAGCAGAGAGGAGAATGGGTGGAGAGAGATGATTTGGCTTTCTTTGCTCCAGCTCTCGCCGAGACAGATTTTTACCTATGTGTTTTACGCGTCTTCGACAGTATGCATGCATCGCGAATGAGTTCTGTGTTTCACGCTTCATGTCTTTGGTGTGCGATGAACCCCTGCGTGATGTGCCGTGCATCATTATGTTTGGATGTGTTTTTCTATTGTCCTTTTCTTCTTCTTCGCTCTGATGCTTGCTTGTGTCCTTACTCGTGTTCAATGACTGTCTCAGTGTTCTTCGTTGTTACATATTTCATCATCAGGTTGTCTGACTTTACGCAAACGGTGGACGTTTCGCTTCCTCCGACCGCCCTCACATGCCTGTGCCTAGAATAAGCATGCCGATGTGAAGTGCGTCTGAGGAAGTCTCCAAAAAGCCGTTGCCTGCATGCAATCGCTGTGACGGTGTCGTTGCATGTTTGTGTTGCTTTGTTTGTGTTTCGATGCTCGTGTGCTGGAGATTCCGACTGGTTTGGTATGAATGCATCAATATACTACTCAATACATCATCATCATCATCATACGCCATCGCCATCGGCCCATAATAGGCGTCTAGCGTTCGGCAAGTCACGACATGCAAGGCAGATAGATTACATTCATCATTACAATATGCTTTGAACATTGCTTTCACATTTCAGTATAATAAAACAAGCTTAAAACGATTTTATCAGAATTTTAGGAAGGGGGGTTATTACCAGATGCATGCTCTAGCGAATAACTTTATGAAGTATATTGATTGATTGATTTGATTGATTGATTGATTGATTGATATGTTCCGCCCTAGGGCCTTCCCGCTATGTCTATCTGTCATATACGTACACATATTGTGACGTGAATGCTCGTAGTCGCGCCGCCTCTAAGCGTTGGCGTGGGCCGGTCGGTGGCGTTGAGAGAACGCATGAGCCTGCCTTGCGGGACCGAGCGGAAGCGCGCGCACCCGTAGCCACTCCAATCGATATAGCTTCACGACGGCTTATGTTCATAGCATCCAGATTGACTATCAGGAGAACCGGACTTTGAAGTAGGACTTCTAGGGAACGCTTCTAGGAACAGACCTTCTAATCTGTTATCTGAGCCTCGTGCTAGCTATGATTACGTTTCATGTGCTAGCAGGGCCTCGTTCGGCAAGGGCCGAGAAGCTTCTGAGTGGAGTCAGAAGCGTAAATTGAAGTGTTTCAAGATGTTGACAGACTGAGGTTGAGAGATCGTGAGAGATGGACTGGGTAGGAACCCCCCAGGCCTAGGCTGCACTCCAGGAACGGTTTGAGCAGCTTTTAAACCGAGTGCAGCAGCTGTCGGTGATTGCGGAACACCAACAGCAGGAAATTGCTGAGTTGAAAGCTCAGTTAGGACAACAGAGTTCTCTTGCTCAGTCTTCCTTTTAGAGCCATTCTGGTGAGGTTTCGCGTCCCTCTCCACCTCCCAGCGTGAAGCCTAAGAAGCCTGAAATCTTTTCGGAGAAGGCCGAGGATGTGGACACTTGGATTGCCTTGTGGTAGAACCTGTACCACATCACAAAGACTCCTCCAGAGGAGCAGGCCCCCATCGCAGTGACCTATCTCTCGCCAACCCTCCAGGTGAAGCTAGCAGAGGAGGCCAGGGCAGAAAGAATCCCTATCACGTCGTTGGAAGGACTGAAGGAGGCGTTGTACCGCAGCTTCCCAGACTCCAACATCTAGGAAACCCTCCGATCCGAGATTAGACAGATCTGTGTGAAGAAGGGGGTATGGGATTACACGGACGAGTTCAGGGGGATCGCGCGCCGGTTGACGGACGTGACTCAGACGGATTTGATGTATGACTACAAGGCAGGTCTCCCCAAAGCGGTGTCCGATGAGATCGGACGGGTTCACCCCAAACCAGACACATTGCCGAAGCTGATCACAGAAGCACTGAAAGCAGAGAAGAGAATTACGGGGGGGAATAGAGGAAACCATTGGAACCATGGACAGTCAAATAGGGGGTAAAAGAAGAACGGAGAACCAGTCCCCATGGACCTGAGTGCTCTCTCTCGAGAACAGAGTGGACTCTAAAGTAGGACTTAGTGGAACTCAAAGTAACTTTTAAATTTACTATATTTTAGCTTCATTATAAAGTAAAACTAGGTTGTTTAAAGCAATCTAGAGCCTTTTAAAGCATTTAAAATCATTACTCCTGTGCGAATCTGCTCAAATGTGCTTAAAAGACTGGTTGATTAGCTAGGGTGTATGGTAGGAAAAATTATGATCACCGCGGCACGTAGAAGTTAGTGAATGTTACCTGCAAAGAAATACACAGGCACAACACTAATGGATACACTCAAAAGCAACGTATAGCACCGCCAATCAACTATAAAGAATTGCTTTTTCTGCAAGGGAAACAGTGCAGGAAGGAGGGCTTCACAGCTAGGCTGGTCAGACCG
>JAHBMJ010001992.1:0-23901 GCA_018398765.1 Chromera velia | reverse complement strand
TGTGTGTGTGTGTGTGTGACTCTGTGAATGTCATCACATTTCCAAGTATGTGTCCCGCCAACCATCTCGGCGTGTGTGCAGTGCGGAAGTGCACGACCCTGACTCCGTTCTCGTCGACAGCAACGAATCTGGAAGTCCTCGGCTTCTCCCCAAGCGCCTCGGCCCTCGACTACGGCAAAACTTCCTCTGTAATCGTGAAGCCAGCAGAGGGGTACATCTTCACTGCCTCCCCGCTGGTGGCCACTGAGCTTGTCTCGACAAGCTGCGGGCTCTCTGGGAGCTCTCTTCAGCTGATGGCAACCTTCCCGGGAGTGACAGGTCGGTGGAAAAGGCAGAGAGCTGGCCAGAGTGTGTGGCAAGGTTTTGTCTACAGAGCCACGAAGGCAGGCTACCCTCTATTAGATAGAAAGAGTCACATGCTGTGGTTTTGACATCACATGAACATTCATTTGTTTTTGCCGGCTTGCCTGCCTGCTTGCAGCGAAGACCTGCAGCAAAGACGCGCCTGTTCTGATGACGAAAAACGCTGTCTGCAAGACCTCAACACGCACCCTGGCATTCAAGGGATCCAGTGTGGCGGTGTCAGTCGCTGAGTGTGCAGCCCTGGTGAGTGCCGACTCTGCGTGCTCGAAGATCTTTGTTCATCGATTCGGATCCTTACCCGACACAGACAACTGTAAGTATGTCGATGCGTCTTCCCCTGACGTCATGTGTGTGAGCACTCTGACAAGCACCCATTCAAATGTTTGGGCCGTCAGTCCGGATTCGATTCTTGGCAAGAGCTTCACAAGAGAGAACCCAGACTCGCAGCCTGCAGATGGAGCTTCCCTGGGAGCCTCCAATGCAGCCTCATACAACTGCACTTCAGGATCCTTCAGTGCAAGCTTGGAGTGCACTGGTGCGAAGGATTTGAACGCTGCAGACGATTCGACGCCTCTCTCGGGTGCCTTCTACTCCCTCTCTGCTCGGGTCGCATGCCCAGGAGGTCTGTTAATTGCCTCTAGTAGCTCTCTCCGCAGATTTGATTGAACGCTGTGCATGGTTGGTGTCTTTCTTGTTCATGAAACACACACAGTTCCAGGTACCCTGCATTTTTTGTCACGCTTGACTTGATATACGTCACCCGCTTTTCAAGTGAAAGTACGCACAGTCACTGTTCTGGTGTCCGAGGCCTCAATCTCTCCTCCGTGATTCGGAATACTTTTCAGTTTTCGTTGACAATTTTTCTCGGGTCCTATTTTTGTTTCCTGCCCACAGGCACTGACGAATGCACAGCGGGGAGCGACAACTGTGACCCCAACGCAATCTGCATCGACACCGACTCTGCGTTCTCTTGTGAGTGTAACAATGCACTCGGATTCTACGACACCAATTACGAGACTCGGCAGGCTCAAGGGGGCGGAAGGTCATGCGCTGTGCCGTCTTGCGGAGATGGCATCTGGGCAGAGACAGAGGCTTGTGAGGATGGGAACAGGGTAAGAGGAGACGGGTGTTCTGCACTGTGTGAAATCGAAAACGGCTGGGCATGTGCAGCCTGGGGATCAGGAGGCAGCTCCGGCTGCACGCGTGCATGTGCGGAGACGAGGGGCGCCTCCCTTCCATCCGGGTTTTCTTTCTGTGACTCTGCAGGTCCGAACCCTGCAATCAGTTCCCTCGTTCTCTGTACAGAGAATTGTGCCCCTACTGCAACCACCTTCGTGTCCCGTATGGGCTGTCCCTTCAGCATGCAACAGTATCTAACCGCAACCTCGCGAACAGACCCAAACCTGGTGCCATCGACTTTCGCGTCGTCTTACACGTGTGAAACCGTCAGCCCACCGCGACCCACTGCAAACGGGGGCGCGGTCTTCCTCAGCTCGGTCCTCCGCAAGGTGTACGTCCTCTTTGATGCCGATGTTGCAGTGCACCTAGCGGCTTTCACCACAGTTAGTTCTTCCCTGTCGACCGATGCAATGGTCACCGCTATCTTAGACCCATCAGCTGTGAGAGCCTGCACAGCGGCATCTTCACTCTTCGAGAGCGACACCGAAGAACTCTTTGGGGGTGGCGCTCTGTGCCGCTGGACCTCTTTGCGCAGACTTGAGATCACACTCGGCACAGAGCCCGAGCCCCCTGACCGTCTACTGATCCCGGAGGATGTGGTGAAGTTCTCTGCAGGGTCTTTACAACGACTGGACGCCTTCAAAGACGTTCCGTCGAGTATCTACGGGGTCCGATTTACTCACGGGAGCGTCATTGGAGCAGAGGTGGAGTTCCCTGCTGGCACCGACAGCTCCACCTTCACGCCCTCCATCTCCATCAGGGGACCCGCACAAGTCAGTCGGTGTCAGCCACTGATCCTTCAGGTGAACGTTGCAGACGTGGGACTTGGAGGAAGAACTCCGCAGAAAATTGTATGGTCCCTCACATGTACAAACACCGCGGGGGGGGCAACGATTGCGTGCAGAGACATACTCACGGACGCTGTGATGGACTCCAGTGGAGTTGAGGGATCCCTTACTCTCTCTGTGACTTCAGAGGCCATGAGGCTTGTCGAGACTCACCTCTCCGGCCTCAGCGTGACCTCTGCCAATCTAGCATTTCAAGTCACACTCACCAACGCCCTCGGCCTCTCTAGTAACGCCGCAGCACTCACCGTGACATTCGACACAACTGGGATCACTCCGCGAATCCGTAGAGGCTCCGATGCAACGATCAACGCTGCGGTGATAGAGTCCATCTCTCTTTCTGTCGATGTCGGGATGCCGGAAGCAATCGAGGGGTGCAGTCTTACAGCTGACCAACAGGCCATCACTGTCAGATGGACAGCCCAGATGACCGCGCCTTCATCTTCCGACATCTCCACCGTACTGAATGCTACCGACCTGTCCCCTCCTTTCAAGAGCCTCACCATACCTCCAGGGTTCCTACTGGAGAATGCTGCCGTCACTGTCACAGCAGAAGCCTTCTTCACCGCAGCTCCGGGTAGCCCCGTGTCCGTCACCTTCACCGTCAACACAGGGACCTTTGCTCCTCTCACATCTGAGATCACGACACTTGCTTCACCCTCACCTTCAGCGTCGTGCCCAATCATTCTCAGCGCTGCTTCTACGACAAATCCCAACAAGGAGAAGCTTGCAGATCTATATCCTTCATACTTCACAGCGGGCAACCTGACGTTTTCTTGGGGGTGCCAACACAAAACCGTGAATGCGAGTACAGTACCTCCCACGACCACTCTGTCCCCTTGCTCAGCGGCGGCTCAGACTGCCGTGCTCACTGCTAAGGAGAATATTCTCCTTCCCAGTGGGGCCCTGACAGCTGGAGAACAGTACGTCTTCACTGTCAACGCACGTGCATCCGTCTCCCACGCGACCATGTCTCTCAACAGCGCCTCCACCATCAGTGCCTCAGTCTCCAAATCCTTCACACTCCATCCAGTCGCATCAATAGCATCTGCAGCCGCATTCACAGTCAGCGTCATATCCATCTCTTCGTCTTCTATGGGGACAGAAACAACTGGAGGCATGACTTTTTCGACTTCTTCAATTTCCAGTGGGAACAGCGCGAGAGTGTCTGTCACCATCACATCCCCGTCTTCTTCGTCTGGATCCTGCAAGGTTCGTTGGTGGGTCGGTTGGTCGGACGTGCAGAATGAATGAAGATCTTGCTGTGGGAGGGGATCGACATAAAATATTCCGATCTCGAAACTAAGTACATCGCCCTCTTCTCCATATCGGTAGCTCCTTTTTTGTTTTTGTGACTTTCAGGCACCCTGATTAAACTACTTGCGTTTTCCCTGAGTTCCTGCCTGTCTGTCTATCTGCCCCTTTATGTGAAACCGTGCAGCCGAGCATTGAACCTGTGCTGGAGGTCTACCGGGTCCTCACAGAGCGACTTTCTGTCATAGAGCTCGACGCGGCTGTAGAAGACGACTTCCCATATCTCCTCGAGGAGGGGGGGCTCGAGTTGGAATCTGAAGGAATTGCCCTGACGGTAACAGAAGTGCCCTACGGAGCTCCAGAAGCACCCGAAGACTTTGAGGTCTCCTACTACGAGGCAGCCGTCCCTGCCTCCCTTCTGTCGGGTCTAGAGGATGAATACATTGTGCTGGCAGTGGACCTTCAGGAATCCATCACAACCGCAAGTGAGTCGATCATTCGCTTTCCAGGGCAGGAGACCTCTGCAAAGGCAGACCTCTTTCAGTCCGTTTTCTCCCTTCTGCGTTCTCGTTGCAGGTCTTGTGCTTGATCCTGCTTTTCCTTTTCCAATACCTGTCAAGCATCAATCTGCGTGATTGATTATACAGATGACTACACCTGGCACGTCTTCAACCCCCCCGCCCCATTCGACCTGTTGAAGGTCCTCTCTCCTCCCTCGAGGGGAACCGTCTCGGTCTCCCCTCTTGCTGGTCAGTCAGTACGCATTCAGCCATGCTTGTTGCACTCATCAGCCGTTTGTGGACTGATTGGTCCATACAGACAAGAACTTTGGAGGGGAAAAACATGAGAAGAATTAGAAGCCAGAAAAAGAAATAGGAGGAGACAGCCACTCATTTGCTCTTTCGGATGTTGTGCAGGAGAGGCCGTTTCAATGGAGTTCTCACTCGAGCAGACTGGGTGGGCGTCCGAAAGCTCAACTCTCAGCTACGCGTTTGAGCTTCAGGAGGTGACTCTGAACGTCTTTAGTAGGGCCTACGTTGACGTTGCCGGAGGGCTGACTGTACTTCAAGGGTTCCAGACGGGCATCGAGTCTCAGTGGATCGAGACCATTCTCCCTGCAGTCAGTCAGTCAGGCAGTCAGGTAGTCAGGCAGTCAGGCAGTCAGGCAGGCAGGCAGTCAGTCAGTCAGTCATCCAGTCAGTCAGTCAGTCAGTCAGTCAGTTGGTCTATCAGTCAGTCAGTCAGTCGGTCAGTCAGTCAGTCAGTCGGTCAGTCAGTCAGTCAGTCAGTCAGTCAGACAGACAGACAGACAGACAGACAGACAGACAGTCAGTCTATCAGTCATTTTTAGGGTAGTCTGCAATCAAACCGAAGTGAATGACGGCGAAGACATTTGCATAGATTCAAGTTTTTTTCCCGCATCGACGATGACGTACTGCTGTGACGATTCAACTCTCTCTTTGCGTTCCTGTATGCGTGCAATCTTGATCTCGTTCTTCACCCTAAGAGTGCCTTTTAAAACTTTCCTCTTTATGTTTTGAGTTGAATGATGCTAGACTGCCCTGGTCTCTCTCTGTGTATGGTTGCAGGGAAGGTCCAGCAGCTTCTTCCAGGTGATCGCAAAGGCCCGGGACGAAATGGGAGGCGTCGGGTCCGTTCGTTCCTCCGCTATCGAGGTCTCTAAGGCTTCTCCCCCCTCCATAGCCACACTGACAGCCACAGCAAACCTCAGACAAAACTCTGCTCAGGCGTACCAGCCAGAACAGCTGCTCACATTCCTCACAGCAAGCATGTCGGTCGTGGATGTCAGCAGCGACAGCAACTCTGAAACCTTCACAGAGTCTGCCGCGACAGAAATGAAGGACTACGCCGATTCGGTGCTCACAATTCTCGAGTCTGCCGTGTTCTAGTCCTCCTCTGCCCCCTCGGCGTCTCTCGTGCTGCAGAGCATCAACGTGGTGGACTCCCTCTCCACCATCGCTTCAGCATCCGCAAGCAGATCGGTCAAGGCGGACACTAAAGGACTGCCCCCAGCAGACGCGGAAGCGAGAGCATTCGAACAGGCAAGACTCCAATCGAGGGTCAGTCTGTCTGTCTGTCTGTCTGTCTTTCTGTCAGTCTATCTGTCTGTCTGTCTGTGTGTCTGTCAGTGTGTGTGTCTGTTAAAGTCTCTCCCTCAATCTGTCCTTCCTTGCATTCAGAACAATCGATAGTCTTCTAGACACATGGAGAGCTCTCATACGTGAATGCCAGCTTGTAGACGAGTCCATGTTGCCGCAGTTGTACCTGACAGTCTTTCTGGCTGTCTAAGGTCACAGACTTTTTCGCAGGCTGATTGCAAAAACGAGTTGGATCCCATCACTACATGGCAAGAATTCAGAAGCAATCGCTTCGGGTTTATGACGCAGGGAGGAACTCAACCTGCTGGAGCGTTTAAACTGAGTCTGTGCTTCAGCACAAATGCAGTTCAGGAATGTATATGGCATCCCACCCTTTGAAATAAATAATCTTGGATGGAAGGAATGTTTGCAGGCCGCGACAGCTCTCGAGAGTGCTATCACGGCCTCTCTGAATTCCGACGAGGAGATTCCTGCCTCCACTGTCGAGCTCATGCTCTCTGCTGCATTGAAAATCAACTCAGGCTTGAACAACGTTGGCACGTCAGTCATCATCCCTATGAAAGACTCCATTCTCTTTCTATGCCTCGTTGGATGCACTTAAGCTACACCGCTACCCTAGTGAAACTTTCCAACAAACTCTCACAAAACCTCCGCAGCCCATCACCACCCCAACCACCTCAATTCAGTGCTATCTGTCTCTTCTTCTCTCCAAGATACATCTCAGTCTCTCCCTCCTCCCCCCTCTCTTCCTCTTTCTCTATCTCTCTTGCACACGGTACGATCTGGTTCTGGCCTGGTCTCTGTCCCTCCCTCCCTACCTCCCTTTGTCGCAGGTATGCAAACGCGCGAAGCGTCTCATTGCACCTCAACAGCACCAATGCAGTCACCAACACAACCACCTCACCTGGAAAAATCAACGACGGAGCCAACAGAATCGTGAACGCCGCCAAACTTGCTGCCGTTGCTTTGGTCAAGAGCCAGTCTGCTGGAAGTGTAGTCACGAGCGTCACGAGCGGAGACATTACCGTCAGTGCAGTACCGATCAGTCTCAGTAATATGCAGGGAGGGGCAGCAACACTTACAGGTGCCAGTGGCGTCCGAGCGGTGTTCCCTTCTCTTCCCATTCCTGCTGTGTCCTCCCCCACGGCGTCCTGTCCCTCCACTGCCCCCATCGTCGCCTCGGCTATGTCCTTCTCCGGTTCAGGCCCCAGATCGACTCTCCCGTCCTCTACGAGCAGCAGCGTGGCAGGGGAGTCGTCGGACCTCTCCCTGACCCGGTGCAACCAGGCCATCGCACTGACGGGCCTCTCCGGTGCCGTGGACATTCTGGTGCCCCTCACAAGAACAGCTGCGGGATATGATTCCAGCGGGAGGTATCTGGACCAGGGATGTGCTTTCTGGAACGACACGAGTGGAGAGTGGGGCACTGATGGGTGTGTGAAGGGCACAGCAAGTACTGCAACCCTTCTGCACTGTCTGTGCACTCACTTGACGGAATTTGGGGGGACGATGCAAGAGTCTACACCTCCTGCGGCAGTTGAAGAAGAAACTGCAGCTGCACCCTCACCGGCCGAAGAGGTTGCCGACATCTTCAATGACATCAACGAGGAACCGCTGAGCAATTTTGATGCAGCTGCGAACGCAAATCCAGAGAATCCTGTTATTTGGCTCATCTCCTTCTTTATCCTTCTCTACAGCATCTTCCTCATCCTGTACGTCAGTCAGTAGTCTCATTACTCCATGCGCGCACCTTATTCTCGATCCGATCGACGGATGAGCCCTTTTCTCTTCGATATGTATTCAAAATGGGCAGGTGGCACTTCCCTCTGTCGGCTGGCTTTTGTTCATCTGGTTGGCTGGCCTCTTTCATACCTGTTATGACGCGGGAGCGTTCATATTGCTTGGCTGTGCTTGTTCCCGAATTGCTTGACCGTACGTTTGCTCCTTATTTTTCTCTTCGTTCCTTCTGCGAAAGAACTCCCATGACGGTCTATCTGTCTGTCTGTTCACATGCACGAATGAACGCATGCATGCAGGGCGATTCTACACGACCGCAAGCACCAGCACGACTTCGAGTTCCTCTCTTTCCTGTACCTGAGAAATGAAAAAATCATCCGAAGAATCCGACAGGGAAAGCCGAAGACTCTGTGGCAGATCACATTCGGATGGCTCACGTGAGTGTTGTCAAGTCAGACAAAGCAGACGGGGGGAGTGTAGTTTTTATCATATAAGCAAAAGGAAAGAAGATCATATTGCCAGGGAAATTGACCGAACAGAAAAATTACTCTGATTCGATTTCAAAAGGGGTCTCTAGAACGGGTTCCTGGCTTCCTGATATTTCGGACTGTCACTTCTGCCGATTGTTTTGATACATCTCCCAGCATGTGCTCAGCGAGTTGGATGCATGCAGAGGTTCACATTCTCGCGTGCTGCATGTTTTTTTGCTTTGCTTTGTTTTGCAGCTGTCAGCCTTGCATACAGTCGTGCAAGATTTGCGTCAAGAGGTGTTTTCCAAACCGCAAGGGGGGGAAGAAGTCAGCCGCCTACGAGACAGAGGTGGTATCGGATCTGCAGACGTTCAGGATTATGACACAGAAGCTCATGGATGAGGAAGGGATGGACAAAGCAGAGGCACAAGCATACGTCATTGAGAAGGGGGAACTGCGTCAGCATGTATTTACCCACGCGCGCATTCGTCGTCATCAGTTGCATGCGGCAGCCACAAGAATTGCACGGAGATGGCGAGAAAAAGTGGAAGCCAAAAAAAAAGGCGGGGCGGCATCTGGGGACAAGGGCTCCGTCAAGCTTCACTCAATTGTGTCTCCTCTGTTCGCTTCCACTGTTGACACTGCCCACATCAAAAAATGGGCCCCCCTCCCCTGCCTTGCAAGCGTTTCTGCTAAATCAGTTTCTCCCGGGGAGCTCCGAGACGGACGCACTCTCAGCAGTCTCCTCGTTGCGCATTTGGGGGGAATGCAGACCTCCTCCACTAATCCCAGCACATACGATGCAGCAGAGGCAACTGTCTATCTGACTGACAGGGCGGTACTACTCGAGACCCAGGCCGGTGATTCACTTCCTCGAAGAGAAGGTGGGAGTTTGGAATCCAATTGGAAGGGCTTGTTGATCCCCTATGCCAACCTTCTAACCCCCCAGCGAGATGACGGAGAGGCATTCGACTCTCGTTTTGCGATGTGGACAACTCTGCTGACTCCTCGTCTCGTTACTTTCGAGGTCGACCAGCAGGAAGCGATTGCAGAGGGCGGGCCCCTCAAATGGATCGTCGACAAAACAGGCGAGAAGGAACCAAAAGGATATGACTGGGCGGATCCGGGTACCTGGGAGTACTTGACGAAGGAGAGAGCAACACGACCAGGTTATGTGAGACTGCACCGGCTCGTCGTCGGGGCTGTCGGCAGGGTCCCCCCTCTCTCATTGTCGAGCAATTCTTCTGTGAGTGCCTCGGTTCCTTCCTTTGATGATGCCGGGGCCAGCACCCTTGCAAGCGCCTCTGGTCCCTTCGTCCTTGTCCGTCTGTCCCTTCACTTTGGGGGTGACGATGTGATTCCCTTCCACAATTCCTTCATCGACGTTGTCCAGCTTCTCCGAAGACACATGCCCAAATTGGCAAAGGCCATTGCGGCAAATGGAGAAGACAGGAAGATGTTGGAAAAGAACGTCACGGCTCATACAGTGCCTCCGGAAGCCGCAGCGCGAGCATGGACAAAGTGGAAGGAGTATACCGATCTCCTTGAAAAGCTCGCAGCAGAAGAAGCCGAAATGGCAGACGAGAGCGTCCGCAGTGACGTCCATGCCATCGAGCCGAGGACCTTCACGGCCCCGAGTCCCAAATCTTTCTTCAGAGACGCCTCCAGAGACAACGCATTGTCTCCTTCATCATTCGGGGGACAGAGACCCCGACATCCAAGCAACGCAAGAGCCTGCTCCCAGGAGTCTCTCGAGGGTGCCGATACAGTCTCCCTCACTCTTTCTGCAAGTCAGGGAAAGCGCAGAGAGACGCAGAGAGCCATGGACATTCTTGACCAGCTTGTTGAGGAACAGGGTGTGCTTGCCGAATTCACAAGGGATGCCGACCACTTTGCGCCCCCCCCCCGTAGCCTTGGAAGCGAGAGCGAGGGTGACGGTTCTGTCTCTGACATTCGAGAGGGGGGCGTTCTGCCTGCCCCCCCTCCTGCCGCAAGGCGTCTGTCTGATCTGTCTGACAACGAACTCGATTCACTTGAGGGAGCGTTGCAGGACATGGAGGCGGAGGGAGAGGGAGAGATAGTGGAGGAGGCTGGGGAGGCGCATGCCCTCTCTCCCATGTCAGCAGAGGAAGTCGAGGAGGTAGCGATCTCTGTGGGTGGTCACACCCCCTCTCCCTCTCCCTCTCCAGTGAGAGGGGAGTCAGACATCGAAAGCCCCCCCGGTGGGGGATTCTTCAGACCTGCAGGGGATGTAGATTCCGACATGAATGCCCCCGTTGGAGTGATGGATGAAGATTTAGAAGAAATGAATGATGAGGAAGAGGAGGAAGACGAAAGGGAAGGCATGCGATCTGAGAGTGACGAAGGAGGAGAAGGCCAAGAAGAAGTCGACAGAAACACCGACTTGCTGGAGAGACAACTGCAGAAGGGTCTCCGTGAGGCAGCAGCAAAACGCACCCTCGGGGCAGTCCAGGCAATTGTGTCCTTCCGATCTCTGGACCGACTAGGACCACCTACTCCCTCTCGCCTCGGAGTTCCCGGAAAAGAGGGGACGCATCAGACCCCCAGCTCCCGAGCTCTTCTGAGCACTTCAGGGAGGAAATCGTTCTTTCAGATGTCTTCCAGTCGGAGTCAACGATCCCTTGCGGCCAGTCAGAGAACACAGACACGACTCATAGATCTGGGCAGACGACACACAGACAAGGAGGTTGCCTACCTCATTCGCCTCACGGAAAGAGGCATACTGGTCGGTTTGTGAGTGTTAGAGGGACTGACATGCAAAGGGATAAACCTTTTCATTTTGCTCTTCAGAGAATTGTACAAGCACACTTTTTTTGACTCGTCACGTTACAGTCTTCTGCAACATATGATGTTCTTGCCGTGTCGATATGTTCTCTTCTTTTGTTTGCAGTTTGAACCACTCTGCTACAGAATGCTGCTGGAGGAAGATGAACCGGTGGCAGAGGGGGGGAGTCCCGGTAGCCCTTCAAGACGCCCTGCGAAGGCGGGGGAGCACGTGTTCGTTGCAGGCCGCAACAGAGCATCGCTTCTTGCAGACGCTCATGATGAAATGCCTGAATTTGCATGGAACCTCTTCGGCCAAGGTGTAGGAATGAAAGAATCAGAGTTTCGAAAGATGGTCACGGGAGGGGCGCCCCAGCCGGCATTTGTTGTCCCGTTCAAATTTGTCGAGCAGGTTCTGTGCGATAAAAAAAAGGATGGAATGTCCCCGGCCGCGGTCGAGAGAGCTGATGCACTCAACAACGGAAAGCCAAAGGGCCCCCCCAGCTTTGCTGGATTCTCTGCGCTGATGCCAAAAACAAAGAAGAAGGAAGAGGTCAAAAAAGAGGTTTCGGCAGGAGAGACAAAGAGGGGGTGGATGAGCCCCAAGGGAAAGAAAAATAAATCCGAAGAGAACCGCTTTTTCTCCACAGCCGAAGGCCCGCAGTCCGACCCCTCAAGCTTCCACGTTCTCTGTGTCCTGTCTGACGGCACGCGTTTCCGTCTCTCTTGTGAGGTCGTTGACGGCCTCGGTGTCTCTGAGGTCCTCATTCGACAGCCTTCTCTCAGTAGAAGGACCAGAAGAGAGCCTGTGGCTTTCGCTGAGATCCGCGCGGGCATGCCAGAAGGATGGGCGTCTCTGAGTCTGATGACTGCGCCCGCCTTCACTGACTGTCTCCTGAACGCAATGAAGAAAGTGAATGAGGACGAGGGGGCGGAGACAGAGGCCGCGTCCAAGGAGGAGCGTTTGAGATTCGCAACCTGGCCGAGTTGGAAGTTGGCCTACTCGGTTGTGATCAGGTGCGCAAACTAATTGCAGTGGCCTACTTGTCCTTCTGTCTCTCTCTTGTACTTTCTCTTTCTGTTTTCTCTAAGTTTCGCCTCCGTGTCTCTCCGGTCAATGCAAAAACATGTGAATACTCTCTGCTTGCAAGACCTGCTCTGTCTATAATCTTAATACATGGCTGCATCCCGTCTGCCTGGGTGGCTGCATAGTTTCAGGGACCATCCAATCGCCAAAACCAATGACAACAACCCCTCGAGGACCCGAATCCAGCGCTGGTTGATGAGCGCGATCTCATGGTTCTCCGCCCTGGCGGTTGGTTCGTCTCTCTATATATGTGCTGTGTTTTTGGTTTTTCTTCATTGCTTACCCTCGTTCTTCTTCTCTTCTGCATGTTTGCTTCTCACATTGATTGAAGGCACGCACAGCCCTTGCATATGTGGGTCCGAAAAACCAGACAGCCTTTTTTGTTTGGTCGTCAAGCATTGTGCCTCTTTGTACGTTTCTATTCTTTGGGGAATCTTCTCTCTGTATTCTTTGGGGAATCTTCTCTCTGTATTTTTTGGGGAATCTTCTCTCTGTATTCTTTGGGGAATCTTCTCTCTGTATTCTTTAGGGAATCTTCTCTCTGTGTTCTTTGGGGAATCTTCTCTCTGTATTCTTTGGGGAATCTTCTCTCTGTATTCTTTGGGGAATCTTCTCTCTGAAAAGCGAAAATGTAAAGCCTAATTTCAGACAAATGCAGCAACATACAGGAACTGACCACCAGGAAAGCAGAAAAAAATGTCCCTGTAGGTGTGTCGACTGTATGGATGAATGTGTGCAGATAACGGCTCTCTTTTTCGGAGGGAGCGCAACAGAAGGGGTGATCGGACGTCCTTTCATCTCTATCGAATTTGGGGCAGGGGATTTTGCGAAGTTCGAAATATCCATGCGGACCTTGATAGGTATGTTCCTCTCAGTCCTCTTTGGAATTCCCATCCCGCTCTTGTGCGACATTCTGTTCAGAAAGCGAACGCCGTACATCGACCGCCTTGAGAAAATGATCAAAGGCTCGAAAGTCGCAGAGATGCAGATTCTCACTCAGCCCGGGTCCCCTTGGCTGATGAAGGAGGCAGAACGGCGCGCGTGGGTCAAGAGAGAGAGGCAGAAAGAGATCACTGCATATGTAGTGGGGGGAGCCTGGTTGGTCTTCTGTCTGTATTATCTGATGATGTTCGCGTTGTCTTCCGATTTCCGGATTGAGGACATGCTGGATTTCATCATCTCCAACACCGTGACTTTCATCACGGACTACGTCGTCATTCCAATCTTGTGGGTCTGCTTCCTCCTCCTGCTCCTCTGGATGGTCCTTCGATCTTCTGTGATGGACCCTTTCCTCTCGTTCCTCCCTCAAGCGTTCTCCTTCTCTGGAGAGGCGCAGGATGACGATGGGGTCGGTCGGTCGGTCAGGAATTAAGTCAGCTAGACAGCTAGAGGATTGATTCTCTCGATCTCCGTACGTGTCTGTATGTATCTCTTCTGTGGCTGCGTCTTCTTCTCGGCACTTCCTTTGTCCCTTTTTCTCTTCCCGCAAACCCTTCTAGCTGTTGCCTTCCCAACCAGCTTCCTTCCATCTTTGCGCCCTTCGGAAGCACTTTGTGTTGCACACAAGAAAGATCTTGTATTTACCGGCTCATTCCGTTTTGTTTATCTGTCCACCTGCCTGTGTGCAGCTGGAACCTCCCGACAGTGAGGAGAAACTCCTCGCACAAGGACTCAACGCAGATTGATCGATCCGCTCTCACACAGACACGCAGTCAGACAAAGAGAGAGAGAAAGAGAGAGAGAGAGAGAGAAAGAGAGCGAAAGAGAGAGAGGGAGAGAGAGAGAGAGACAGACAGAGACAGACAGAGACAGACAGAGACAGACAGAGACAGACAGAGACAGACAGAGACAGACAGAGACAGAGACAGACAGGCAGACAGGCAGACAGACAATCAGACAGACAGACAGACAGACAGACAGACACACAGACGGACGGAGAGACCGACAGACGGACAGGCGGTCTGGCGGACAGTCAGACTCAGAGAGGGACATTCAGACTGTCAGACAGACAGACAGACAGACACGCACGCAGACAAAGCAGTGACAGTCAGACAGAAAGACAAACAGACTGACTGACACAGAGAAAGAGAGTCAGTCAGACAGGGGCATAGTCGGACTGGCAGACTAACAGACAGGTGGGAAGGCAAAGTGACTTACAGTCAGATGTGGAGACAATGAAAGATCACCAGCCAGGTAGATGGTCAGATAGACATGCAGGCACCTTGAAAGACTACCTAATACCGTCTGATAGCAGCCCGGAAAAGCTGCAAACAATCAGACGGAAGGGAATTGGTGCAAAGGGCTTTCCTTCCTTCCTTCCGTCCCTCTGGCAGTATCCGTTGCGTGAAGATTCCGTAGTCCAATCTTCGGGAGAAGAGAGGGGAAGAAAGCAATCAGCTTAGAGCCTGTCTTCAAAAATAATCAGCCTCCTGGAATCTTCGAGTCAACCCCAAACGTTGCAGCGCCATGTATGCGGTGAGTGCCCTGACTTGTCAATCAGACAATACTGGTGGTGACAGCAGATACCGAAATCAAACCACATCCAGTCACCCACCCATCAGACCCTAGCATAACCCATCTATCCATCCATCCATCCATCCATCCGTTGAGGTCTCAGCTCCTCTAAGATTTTATATTTTTGCTTGAAAAGCGTTGTGGAGGGGGAGGTTGAGGGGTGGGTGAGGGGAAGCTGCAGGCAGAAAGCAGATAAAACGCACGAGGTGAAAGAAAAAAGATCAAATCTCTGGAAAGAGAATCCTGCTTGCGAACTGCGGAACAGATCAGCGAAGGAAAATGCTGTGAAAATGGTAAAAAGTCAAGAAAGAATGAAAATATATATATATAAAATCAGAAGTCGAGAAAAATGCAAAATCTTAGCTTGTTCTGCGCTTGGCATGCAGTCATCCGATCCATGACTCATTGGATTATCAGTTGATGTTTTTGTTTAAAACTTGAAGCAGACCTGCCAAGCCAATTGTACAACTCCGTATAGACTGAGAACAATGAAATTCAAATTCAATTGCAAGTTGCCTAGGCGTGTATAAAACTGTTGCATGTATGAGTCAGAGTCAGTAATCTGTCAATATATTTTTGAGATCATATCATCATGCAATGCTAGCATCAATGATATGTAATTCTAGATGCAAATAGTAATTAAGAAGGTAGCCGCAAATTCTATCAATTATATTTAAAAAAGTAATTATATATTTTTATAAAATGTTTATTGACATGTTATTGGCTTCGCTTAAAATTGATACTAGAATTGATATTAATACAGATGTTAACCTAGATGTTAAGTCAGTTGCTGATATAGTTGCTGTCAGTGGATTTAGTGCTAGTACTATACTAGGTTCATGATTTTAAATCATGAAAGTTATTATGAAACTCCAATATTAAATCAGTAAGTATAATATATAGCGCAAAAAATTAAAATAAATGTAAAGTTCTACGTAAAGTTCTACTGAGTAACCAACTGCTTGGCTAGCCCATTCTTCTATTGTTATAACTATTATTTTATTACCTTCTCGTACCTCCTCAGGCTAGTATTGTCTTATTTTGAGTTTCTTCAGCTAAGCCTGTGACTAGTTCTGTAATATGCATAAAATAGCTAGTGTTTTGCCGCCGTGACTATTACACGTTCACTAAACACTAGTACTAAGACTGTGTGCAAGAGCACAGTATATGATCATCTAGCTAGCCATCTAGCCTGTGATTAATTTAGGACCTCGGTAACAATTCATGTTTTCTTTTCTTTTTACAGAATTGAGAAATTTCCTATTGACCATGTATGGCACCAGGACCTGCGTGATCAATTTCAATAGACTGTCACTTGTGTCTGACTGTGGCTGCACTGGCACCGTAAATACACTGTCAATTTGCCAAGGCGTATTACTATAGGCGTACCAAAAGCAGGCGTCATGAACGGAATATAATATTCAAAGGGAGAACTTCCCGGAGAAGAGGGCCTGTGAAGAGGAACACAGGAATGCAATCGCATGTACAAAAACACACGCCGAATGCGCGCGCGCGCGCAATTTAAACGCCAAAAAACGAGAGAAGGAGCAAGAAGAATAGAAATTGTCGCCAGTGCGTGAATGCATGTGTAAGAATGGTGCAGAGATGGTGTCAATCGACTTGTTCTACCAGAAAGAGACCTGAGACATGCAGGGTACACAGTTTCCCTGAAAGGAGAAAGAAGAAAGAGGGAAAGAAAGAAAGAGACGGGAACCGAGAATGGAAGACAAGACGGGACCGTGCTGCTGCACGTTAACAACCCGGCTGGACTTTCAATTCAGCTTGTTCCTTTTTCTTTTCACGGCTTTGATCGAATCGATGTGCTTCTTTCTACTGTGCACGCCGTGTGTTCCCCTTCCTTTCTGTACTTTCTCTACCAATGCGCCATTTCTGACTACCTCTACGCGGAGTACCTCTACCACCGCTGACTCCGTCCTCGACAGATACAAATACACTCAGCTGAGCTCCAACAAGCCTCTTCCTTCACTCCCCCCTTCCCCTGACCCAAACCAAAGAGCGTCACCTGAATTCATACAGCTACCATACTTCTCTGTCGCACACGGCGAGGAGGATGAAATGACACCCGTGCCCTGCTTACCCTCCTGACCCTGCCGTTGCCCCCTTCCTACCCCTCGGTCTTCGAAAAGATGGGTAAGGAAATTTTAAATAGTAGATCGAAGCAGGGAGGGAGGCTTGGAAGGGGAGCGGGACGGATTGAGGCGGGCAGCGGTGAAAAAACGAAAGAAGACAAAAGACAAGAGAGAGAGCCCCCTTGAAGTCGAGAAATCCCTTGCGGACTCCTGCATGCTATTTTCCTTTTTCCACCGGAATTACAAAAGCGCATGATTTCCTTCAATTCACCCCCCAACAACTTTCAGAGAACTGATTGCGCATAGTGTCAGCAGGCAGGGCACAAAACCCGTCCTGTTTTTTAATTAAACTTCATTTGATACATCGAGCCAGGAGGCCCGATCACAGACGCTCTCTCTGCCCCCCTCAGGCAGAGCCACGTACCAATTAAGTCCATTGAAAGGCGAACAAATAAGGTTCCTATGAATAGTAGCGCATTGCTTAGTAACACATTCCCCTTCCTCCTCCTTCCCTCCCGTTGCGGAATCCGTGTCATCGGCCGGCATCAATCAAGCACCGGCCGTCTTGGACAGACGAGGGTCCCTCCCCCCCCCGCATACTCTTCGGGCTCTTTCTGTCCTCAGCTGTCGTCCCTCCTTGCGGAGCCGCTCTCTCTCTCTTGGGGTGGGCCTCTGGAGTGGCAGTAGAGACTCCCCCAGCCCCCTTCGTCATCGACCAAAAAGAAGAGCGCTGCGAGGCATCTGAGGGGGACACCCCAATTCTCCCCGAGGCACTCACCCCTTCTTCGTTGTTGCCCTGCTCCTTTTGGCATCTCTGTGGCTTCTTTCCATGCAGGAAGCAAGATAAAAGAGAGTTCAGGCAGAAAAATCGAAATGAGTTGCGCAAATCAAATGTTGAATCCAATCAAGTATCTATGTGTTCATCCAAGGCCGGTGCACATTCAGTGCTCAGCTTGGTCATCGGAGGCAAGGCACTCAGGCAGCTAGATTCAGAACTGAGCCCAGTCTGAAAGACTTATGACAGAGTAGGGGGAAGTGGTTCAAAGAGCATTCATGAAAAGACGAAAGAGAACAAAGTACGGGAGAAAGAGGAAAGAGAAACCCGTACCAATAAATGCAACCCCCCTTTCTGTACTACATGTTGACCTGCCTTGTTTCTTGACCTTTTAACTCACCGTATGTTCGTCAGTGTCACAGGAAATTCTTCTTCGCATTCCTCCCTCGTCCTGTACTTCCTCCGGATTCCTCCCCAGGCTGCTGCCCTTCGTTTGTTGGTGAGGAGACTCCCCTGAATCATCATCAGACGCTGCGGCCGAAGTTGAGGTTGAGGCGCCCTCTCTGGGAGGGAGTAGCTGAATCCGGACAAAGCCGACCTGCATGCTTGGGCAGAGACAGACAGAGAAGGAGGGATGGAAGGAACGGAGACAGACACCAGATTGCAAAAGTCTTCTGATGCAGGCAAGTCCCTGCTGGTGCCTGCATTGTGAAGCTGGACGTCTTTGCCTGCATTCCCTCTTTTCGGTCTATCCGCATGGTGTCTGAAAGAGTACCTGCGTGTTCTCATCCTTCTTCCACCATCCATGCATACAGGTACAAGCAGGGAAGCATGCTGATAGAGCAGCTGGGAGTCAGATCGAGTCAGATCAGGATGACAGGTACCGGAAAAACTATTTCGTGGAGACAGGCACAAAAGTCAATAAGTGATACAGGTGAGTCAACACGCGGAAAAGAGAGAGAGGCAGAAAACCTCTTCCCGTCGAGCGTTGAGACAAGCATACACACTGTCGAGTAATTCAGAACTGTGCAGGAATTAAGATGGGCATGGTGGCTCGCCGACTGACATCCTTCACACTTCCCCCATTTCCAAAGGGAAAGGAAAATTGAGTCGTGGAAGAGGCGGAGGGCACGCGGCCAGGAGGGTTTGAGTTCATGATGGGGGTCGATTGAACACTCTGCTGGCAGGCAAGCAGGCAGGCAGATTTCAAGGCATGCAGACAATCCTTTCAGAGAAAGAATTTTAGAAAAAAAGACCAACAATGCGGCAGAAAGTGGAAATGAGGCACGGCCAGAAAGGTTGCACAACGACTACGACTACTTGCACAGGCTCGGTAAGCACATGAGGGAGGAGAGAGACAGACAGTTGGACCAGAGCAGCGGAACGAAAAACACAAGGCTGAAAAACAGTCACCGAAACCTACGAAACACTAAAAGCGACAAAAGACTGCGGACGGACCTGAGCACTAGGGGGGCCTATACGTGCCTGCACATTGTGTTGTTTCTGCCCAGAATGCCGCGGCTTTGCAGGAGGACAAGAAAAACTAGGGACAAAAACAGTCGTGGGGTTGGGATGAGCTGTCGAGAGGAGGAGATGAGGGTCCTCTTGTTGCTGCTGCGCGGCCTTCCCCCCTCTTCCCCTTCCTCTTCCTCTTCCCATACCTCCCCCCCGACTCCCTCTTCCTCCCCCCCTTCCCCGACCTCGCATGACTTCTAATTGCATGATGCCCCCATCTGCAGTCACACCCCCGTCTCGCCGCCTCAGGTTCATGTCCAGAGAGTGGGAAAGGTCGCCGAACGACGACGACAGACCTGTAGACCTGGCCCCTTGGTGCCCCCCCTTCGGTTTGTTCTTGCTCCCTCTCGGCCTGCCCCGCCGCCGCGGCACCGCCCCCCCTTTTCCAGCCTCCGCATTCGCATTCGGTACCCCAGAGAGACACATCGCATCTGCCTGGGAAGTCTTTTCAGGCATTGACTGCTGCAAATCTGAATGTGCTGCAGACCCGTTGAGAGAGAAAAGAGGAATCTGGAAGGACGGAACTGCGGAGCGGAGTCCGATGTGCACAGCTTGACTAAGGAAAGCTTCGGAGAGCAGAAGGTCGTCTCTGTGTGTGTGTGTTTCCCTCGCTGTTGACAGAGGAGACCAGAGACCGGTACGCTCACTGGCAGTCGGACTTGTGCCCCCACTCCAGAGGGATGAGCGTGGCGGCCTCCCTGGCCCTCGCTTGCCGTGCCCTCTGCTTCCATTGGTGTGGGTGCTTGCAAGCTGTTGGCGTATATTCCCCTTTTCCCCTTCCTCCCTGAAGTTTTCTGGAATGTGTATGATGGGAGAGAACCCTGAGTGGATGTTCGAGATCGGCTTAGAGGGAGGTGCAAGGACTCGTACCTGAAAGAAAGAAAAAAGAGTTGCGGGGAAAGCGAGAAGATGGGATGAGAGAAAGACAGATGAGCCGACGGGGGTGAATATGACGACGTAGACTTGCTCTCAGACGGCAACAAACGGAAACGAACGAGACAGATGAGAGAGGTACGTGAAACAAGAGTCTGAAGAAGATCGTGGGAGTGAAAAATAAAATGAATGCACAGAAAGTCAAGCAGATGACGTTTTGTGACTCACTGCACACGCACTCGGAGTCTTCAGAGACTGCGCTGTCGTTTCGCCGACCTCGCCCCCCCCTTCACTATCTTGATTGGATTTCCCCTCTTCCACCTCCTGTCGTTCTGATTGTTCTTCCCCGGAGAAGTGGCCCTCCCTCCCCTCCTTCGCTGAGTGAGCCACAGACGGCAGACGGACTTCCGCAAGCAGAGCCAAAGAAATTCCAGGTGCTCTTTCCATGTCTCCGTCTGTCTGCGTTTCCGAAGTTCTGCTGCTTATGCCGCCGCCATTCTTGAAGCTGTCGACCTGCATCTCTTCCCTGCGGAAGTAAAAGCAGGCAGGAAGAAAGACAGATAGACGGAAAGACAGAGGAGGCCTTTCCTTTTTTGGATTGAAGGAAGAGCTCAGACGGAGGGAGAAGAGAAGGCCTTTCATGCATCCCGTCGGAAAATGCTTTTGTGTTCGTGACTGAGGACGAGACAGGAGGAATTAAGGGGTGACAGCGAGTGAGCAAGGCATGCAAGGGGGGGATTTGCCGACCTGTCGAGGGAGCAGAAGCAGAGGGACCACGACTCCTCCTGAAAGTATGTGGAGAGGACTTCTGCATGCAGACAGGAAGTCAGGCAGGCACTCAAGCAATGAGTGGATAAAGTCGGGCAGGGTTTCTCTCTCTTTTTCTCGCTTTTTTCTCTCCCTCTAGACAGACAAACAGACAGACGGACGGAGAGACTATATGTTTCTTCTTCTCCCTTCTTTTCTTCATCGGCAGACAGGCAGACAGACGGACGGAGAGACTATATGTTTCTTCTTCTCCCTTCTTTTCTTCATCGGCAGACAGGCAGACGGACGGAGAGACTATATGTTTCTTCTTCTCCCTTCTTTTCTTCATCGGCAGACAGGCAGACGGACGGAGAAACTATATGTTTCTTCTTCTCCCTTCTTTTCTTCATCGGCAGACAGGCAGACGGACGGAGAGACTATATGTTTCTTCTTCTCCCTTCTTTTCTTCATGGACAGACAGGCAGACGGACGGAGAGACTATATGTTTCTTCTTCTCCCTTCTTTTCTTCATGGACAGACAGACAGACAGACAGACAGACGGAGGCCCACCAGAGATCTCCAAGGGGTTCTCTTCGACCTCAAGCAACAGAGGCACCTCCTCAATGTGGGCACCCTTGTGCCTTTCGGAGTCCTGCCCTGGATACACGGGGCTTCTGTTCGGGTCCTGCACGGGGACGGTGCCCGCGGGGGGGGATTGAATTGAAGTGGGTGACTCTTTTCTTTTGAATGCAATCTCTCCCTCCCTCCCTTATGATACCTCTCAGGTACCTCATCTGAGGGGACCAAATAGATACAGTCCAAAGCACGGAGGGGAAAGGAAAGGAAGGGCAGGCACAGGGACGAAAAAAAAGAGAAAGAGAGGGAACGAGGTGGCTCGGCAGACAGACGCAGAAATGAAGAGAAGCGAAGGGAAGCCACGTACAAAGAGACAAAGACGAAAAGCCGAATCGGACCGGACGAGTAGACAACAGTGGAAAACAAATGCATTTTCCAATTTTGCCCCCACGCAATGACAAATTCAATTCAGTTTTCTCGTTTGTCCCCCCCTTCCATGCATGCATATACCGACCTGCGCCTCCAGGATTCTCTCGAGTAGACATGCCAATCCGAAGTTCCCGATTCGGTTTCCCGACAAAACGATTTTCTCGACCGGAGTTTCTTGAGTTTCTATGAGGCTTGTGATGCTCCCGATTGCTGCATTTCATTCATTTATTCTGTCATCATTATGAAAAAAATGCCAATCGAAGAGGGGGGGGAAATATCAGTCAATAACAGGGTAAGAGGCAGAACAGTTCGTATCACGGCTTCTTACGATGCCAGCACTTCTGAGCCCCCCACGTAACTTATCGACAGACAGAGCCAGACGGAAACCGAAATTTGCCGTGAACCCGCACAGGGCTAGCTGACTGCAAGGAAGACAAGGGCGTGATGCATCGATCAACCAGATCGACTGACTGACAGATAGACACATAGCACAATCGAAATTCAAAAGACAGGTTTTCCAATCGACTGTCGGTAAGAGGCAACGGAAGAGCAGAAGACAGACCGACCTGCGTCATCGATTTGATTGTTTGAAGCGTCCAGCCGAAGCAGTTTCATCTTGTCAGAAAAACCAAGGAAAACTTTCTGCAGACAGGGGGGACTCGAGATAGAGCGAGAAGAGAAGACCTACGACCCTGACACAAGACGAGGAGACTGGATTGTAGAAGCAAGGACAGAAACAGGGAAAGAATCCCAAAGCATCAGTGGCAAGGCGGAAGTCAATAGCAATAATTTGGTGGGGAACCAATGTGCAGGAGGCATATGGAGACGGACAAATCCGGCTCTGTTCTGAGTGGAGACGGGAACTTATTCTCACTTTTTTTTTTGTTTCAAGAGGCTGACGCACCGTGATTGCCTCGAGTCCACCGCTCGTTACCAGGTTTCCTTGCAACATGAGGTCAAAGAAGAAGACTTCTGACACCTCACTGCGTGAAATGAGTTGATTCCACATCCAAGCAGAGAAGCTGTCGAGGGCTCTGTCGTCAACCTCACTCTGGGCAAGTGACAGAGTGACGACGTAGGTGTTACGGTCATACTCTTCGTATTTCAGATAAGGAGACCAGTCAAAATCTCTGCAGGCAATCTCTTCCGCATCCGGCGAAGACATAGTTGACTGGTACAAAGTGACGGCAGCTCTTCTACTCTGGCAAATTCAAAGGGAGATTTTACTGCCGCCCTCGGATATGTACGGAAGAGCCGTCTCCGATGAGAGACTGCCAGCGAATTCACAAATAAAAACAGTTCTTGATCCCACTCAGTATCTCAGCATGCCATGCCATTCTCCCAGTTACAGTGACCTTATGCACGACATCTTATCACGTCTGTATCATGTAACATCGATCACTTGAACAAAAAGAAAAGGGCTTCAAGCCGAAAATTATGGCTGTTGCTGAGGTTGCTGCATCCGGCCGAACAAATTTTGCCGAACATGAACACTGTGCATGCGGCCCCCGGCCGGCCATGCAGGACGCGCGGCCGCGGTGCATGGACCGCGCGCCAGCCGCGGACTGGTCCGTGCACTGCGTGCGTCACACGGTGCATGACGGATGACGCGGAGACGGCGCACCATTGCGCACCCGAAACGCTTATAATTTTTGGGATGTTTTGGGAGGGTGACCTCATCTCTTCGGCCTCCCCCTCCTCTCTCAGTGAATGAACCTTCACGGTTCTGTAACCCTCAAGGATGACTGCCTGGCTGAATTGACGTGATGCTTTGACATAGGCATCGGCCATACAACCTTGTTACGCCTTGGCCCTGAGGGGGGTGAACAGAACGCAAATTCCTTTCGACACTCGCAATCCACTTAGGATTTGAAGAAGAGAGCGTGCATTTTGTGGGTCATTGAAGTGACATAAAGGATTCTAAGAGGCTCAGACGTTCCACACTCGACCCATTGGTTGTCAGAGTTTCCAAATTGTTGGTCCGTTCTGTGTTGGGTCTATATTTCTAACTGGGTTTCTTGGGCTGACTGCCCACGCGTTCTGCTCTTGAACTTGCTCCCTTCCTGGTTGATTCGGATTTGCTCTTGAATTCCAACTGGTGGTTTTTCGCTTTTCCATCCGTTTCGCGCCTTCTCTTCGAGTTCTCACAGCGACTTTTTTCAAGTAAGGTAAGTGCTTTGCATACAATGCTGTTGCAGGGTTTGAGTCAACTTGTTTGTGTTCCTGTTTTCATATCCCTTCTGACCTCTTTTCTCCCGCTGTGTTAGGGATCAATTTCCAGACTGCAATACTCCCTAGCTTCGTTGTCGGTTTTTTCTGGTAAAGGCGAGGCCAAAGCGGTAGCCAAAGCGTCAGGCTCACCCTCTTGCTCTGCTCTTGTGGCTGCGGAACTTTCCAGTTGAGCTATGCAGAACAGCATCTCACTGCAGTCGACCGCATTGTGATGTGTTCTCGTGTGTCCGATGCGTCCCTCTCCACACATATGAATGGATGTGAATGGAATCAATTCCTCTACTTTCTCGTAAGGCTGTCTGCCCCCCCCC
>JAHBMJ010001991.1:0-16125 GCA_018398765.1 Chromera velia | reverse complement strand
GGGGGGGGGGGGGGTCGTTGCGTGCCATCGAGCCTTTTTTAGGCATTCATCTCAATGGAGTCTGGTCACTGACTCTGGTGGACAAGCCGTAAGTGCTCAATCTTGATCCCTATGGTTGCTACATAAAAACTACCAAATGGTTTCTCCAGATGTCATCTGGTTCTGAAGCACCGGAGGTCTAAAATTTTGAAAAATTATCTGATATTTTTCTGAAAGTGCAATGTCATACATTTTTCCATCTGTCTACCGTAGAAGGGCAGCTAAAGATGGGGACAGGGTGCGGTTGCCCCCTCTTTCTCTCTTTGAGAGACTTCGTTTTGGGGAGGGTGGATTGTGTAGACACCCTTCGTAGTCTGTTAGAAAAGAGGAGGGCTCTGTACAGTTGGGAAGCCTCGATGGGAATCTACCGGTGGGGTTAGTAGGAAGACGCGGGTAAACTTATTTTGGATGTGATTGAGCTTGTGCATGAAGAGCTGAAATCCAAAGGACATGTCACCATGGTAGAAGAGTGGGAGGCCCTCTTCACGGGGTAGAAGGAGATGGAGAAGGAGTTTCCTGACGTCTGTCGTTATAACAGCAGCACCAAAGAGCCCGACATTCGGTCGATCGACTTGGAGCTTCATTTCCCCCCCAAAAATAAAACTATTATCGTTTTTTACTTCATGTTGCAGAGATACTCCCCACACCCTACCATAAAAATCGTGTACAGCAGAACCGAAGCTGAAAGAGAGCTGAGAGGGACAGAGACACGCTTTCTGATAGAGGCGCCCAAGGTTCTCTTAATCCAGATGGATCGGACCAATCCCAAAAAGGCAGGAGAGAAGACTGCCTGTGTGTTCACTTACCCTCTCAATCTCTCTTTTCCTGGGCCAGGAGGTCGGGACTAGAAATATGAATTGCTGGCCGTTGTTGCCCATGAGCCTCGACTTCTGCCCGCTCCGGGCACTATATTTGTTATGGGAAGAGGGGGGGGTGATGGCGGCTTGATTGTCTGGGTTTACCCCGAATTGAAGGAGGACTAGGCAACCAGGATATCTTCGAAGGACTGTTTGGTGGAAATAATGAGCCGATCGAGGACTACACGTCCTCTCTTCTCATGTATTACAAGAAAGATGATCCAATGCCTGTGCACTTTGCCGTTTGATCATTAAATTACATTTAACAAACCTGTTGCAAATGTATATCGATCGCATAATTTTTTTATGATGATTCAAATTTGGGTTTTTAACAAGTTTTTGACAAGTTTTTAACTTAAGTTTTAGTGACTAAGTGGTTGTTCAACATGATTTTGAACTCTAAACGGTAAAAAAGTTAGTGTCCAAAAAAATTTTTTTTAAGAAAAACATTTGTGTGCCGATGCGAGAAGGTGTGGAAGGGGGGGGTCTTGCGTGCCATTGGCACTCAAATGAATTTTTATATGGCCCCATCTTAGGCCTGAGAAACTTTAGTATGATAGGGCTTATCAAATCCTATCAAATCTACTTCAAATCTGACCCTTTAATCTCAAATCTTCGAGGTCAATCCGTCAACCAGTCTTCACACTTTTTTGTGCATCAAAAAAAAAAAAAGATTACAAAAAGAATTTTTTATCGGTTTCATATGAATATGAACGCTCAAAAGCTTTTCTAAATATCTGTTTACTAAAAAAGAGGTCATCCAGTCTATTTTCCAGACATTCAAGTTTTGATTGAGGGTTTACACTGGTTTTTTATTATGCTGTGGCAGTTTTTACGTTTCTTTCTCTGTCCACCTTTATCAAACCGATCAATGATGTCAAACAATCTCACAGGTCATAACAACAAGAAAACCGCATTAATATATACTGCTGGCTATGTAAAGAAAGTATGATCTGACTGTAAGATGACTCTAAGATGACCGTGACTCAAAGATAAAAACTTATGTACAGAAGCTCTTAACTTTGATAATAGCTCATTAAATTTCAGAGTCTTAATTTAGCTTTTAGTCTAGTTTTTAGTGAGTTTCTTATCTGTAAGGCTTTCCAAGATTTGCTAGTATTATCGACTGTATCATATCGTCTTCAGCACTATCGAGAGTGACCTCTAGACTTCAACCTCAAATCTACTTCAAATCAAATCAAATCAAATCCTATCAAATCAAATCTGGTCACTATCTTGAATATCCGCTTACAAGCAGTGCAAAGCACTATAGCTAGCCTAGTAACTAGTGCCATTTCGTTTTTTGTCTATTTTTGTCACCTACTTAATAGTTTTAATTAATCCTATATACATACATAGTATATATACAATTAACTTAAAACCACTTAAAACACTAAATGTTAGACTAATGAATGATCATATTAGAGAGCGATCATCTAAAACATTATGATCATAGTGTCAAATAACGTATCAAATAGCTAGTCATCTAGCTAGTCATGCATCATCATCAACGTAATTGAATTAGTACAGCGGTATGACGTGGATGTCATAGCTTAATAGTACATTAAATAACAAAGTTAAAGCAGACGTTACTCTAGGCATATCATAGCAAAAAAAAAAAAATTAAAGCCACTCCTCGCTTAATTTTTTTTTCCAACAGTGTTAGATAACAAACAAGTCTTGTTTAAATGTTGTTTGACTGTTGTTTTTGTGTTGCACAACTGTTATTTAGGTGTTACGAAAACAAAAAAGAAAAAAATATAATTAAAGCAAATTTTGGTTTCCTTTTTTTATTATTATTATTATTTTTTTTGCTGTGATATACGCTTAGACGTTACTAAACAACGAAAAATAATAAAATACTGTAACATTGTCTACTTCCATGAGCGCTCTATTTTGAAAGAATCTGATTAAGTTATGATTAGACACTTTCGGAGGTGTTCATAAAAGCATATACTTAAGCATATGTGACAAACACACTCATCATCTGGCGCTGTATCAGATTTCTGTGTACCGTCTACCCGCTTAAAGCCTGTGCCAAACAATGACTTTCCCTTCATCTTTTTCTGCCTCTTGCTACTGCTCTTGCTGAGGCTCTTCCTCCTCCTCCTGGATCATAGCTTCTAGGGGTTCCCCATGTAGAAGGTAGAACAGCACAGCGTTGGGGGGGGGAAGCTGTAGAAGGGTAGGCTTAAGGGGTTCTAGGGCCTCAAAGGGGTTGCTAAGGTCAGGCTGCCCAAAATAGAAGGGATCAAAGGGGAGGGGGGTAAGAGAGAGTGCTGCCACTGAGCCTGCCAGAAGCACTGGCTGACGAAGATAATGAAGAAGAAGATGGGGACGGCGAAGAAGAGGAAGAGGAAGAGGAAGAAGGATAAGAGGAGGAGGAGAGCTCCAAATCAGGCATCCACCTCTCGTTCTTGGGCAAAAATTCGCCCCCCGGGTAGAGAGGGTTCAGCCTGAATTCGAACCCTACGGTGATCTCCTCATCCATCCAGGATTCTTCTTTCTTTTTTCTTCCTTTTCTTCTTCTTTCTCTGTCTGTATGGCCTTTGTGCCAACGGGTGTCTCTGGCTTCTTTTTGAAGAGATCGTCCAAGAGACACCCGCTGCCGATCTTTTTTTAGAGGAGCTTCTCTCTGACTTCCTGTTTTGCCTCCTCGATTTCTGCCACCGTCTTAATATTTCTTCTCCTCCTCTTAATCTCTTTCATCCTTTTTTTTGCCTTTTCTTGCAGCATTTTCTCCTTTTTTGCTGCTGCTGCTGCTGCCTGTGCTGCTGCTGCTCCTTCCGGGGTCAAGGATTCGTTTCTGGAAGCAGTAGCAGAGTCTGACTTCCCGACCGGCCCAGTCAAAAGAGGGTCGACTCGAGATCAAGGCAAATGGAACAGCTGTATGGCCCCACTCGATCTCCGGTTCTCTTTCCGTGGAGTCTGCTGGTCTTCCCTCTCCTCTCCCCCCTCTTCCTTCTATTTCCTTCTCTCCCCCTTCTTTCTTCTTTCTGCTGCAGTGGGGCAGCATTGGTTGCTTTGAAGAAGACGTCTGTGTTCACGACGTTAGAACTGTTCACGAGGGCACCAAAGAGTGCCTCCCCCCATAGCCGCCGACCTCGTGACGATGAGGGCTTTTACCCCGAGGACCACCGCCGCGGTGGTGAACACCACGATTAGACACCACGGCTTCTACCTCCAAAAACAAAACAAGCACCACAGCAAATGCAAGGCCGCACAGTAGTAACTTTGAGATGCCCCCGTTGGATCATGGCAGGGGCCTCGCTGGCGTATAAGGCCCAGACAGCTCTCCCTCTCTTTTCTCTTTCTTCTCCTTCTTCTCTTTTCTCTCTCTCCTCTTCTCCTTAGCAGTCTTCTCTCTACAGAGAGGAAGAGAGAAGACGGTGTCTTCTAGTGGTGCCTTCCCTCCTCATGCTGTCTCCTTTGGCGAAAATTGAGGGAGGAATTAAGAGAGTCCAACTCCATCGAAGCGTCGACGTCGCTGTGAGAAATCTCACGGGTTGGAGTTCTGCAGGCAATCAACGAAGCAAAAGGGGCAAAAGAAGTCTTAGAGAGCTTATTTGTTCTGAGACTCGCAACAGGATGAATGGAAAGCTTCACCGCGAAGAGACGCGCACACGAGATTTTTTTTTGCCGGACCCAAAAAATAAATGTGGCCCTGCGAAAGTGAGGAGAATTTGTGAAATTTCGGCAAAGATAAAAAACGGTTTTCCAAGATATTCCGAGAACTTAAAAACGATACTATAACTTTTTGATTGGAGAATAGATTCATGCTTAGCGTTCCCAAGTTTCTTAATTTTATTAGTTAAGTAAGGTATGATCAGATTGTGCTGGAAATACGGGGTTCAGGATCAGGTGTAGCGCAGGTGTCATCCTGAACTCGTTAGGCCGGTGTCGGTTGGCTGCCGCCGGCCATGCGGTGTGGGCCCCCAGCCCTACGCTGCAGGTTGGTTGCGCATACGTAGCACGCGCTTAGACCTCGAAGCTAAATCTTAGAATAGGTGCGGTAGTACAAAACGCCTGTAGAACCAAAAAAAGAATATAAGACTGAAAATCTTAAAGTACTGTCACAAAATATTCTGTCGTCTTTATCTCTGATCTACATTTCTCTTTCTTTCTACCCAATCATCTTTTTATCTTATATCTCTCATTCTTTTCACTACTCTCTTCACCACCAATGGTTTAGGATATGAAAGGATGATCTTTCTTTCTTTATTCTTTGATCTTATTTCTATATTATTCTTCTGTTCTCTTCTATGCTCTATACAGTACTTACTATCTCCTCGCGCCTCCGCGTGCACATTCCGCGTACGCGATTTTTGGCCTTTTACTCCTTCAAGCCGTCAGGCGGGGTGCGCCCACTGCTGAAGTGCTGCCTCCAGTGGAGCACAGTGTTTCTAGAGGAGCCTTGGTGAGCACCGTGGCGCCTAACCAAGCTTTCCGCGGTGCTAGCGCCGCGGTTCTAGCCTACTTCTGACCGTTTGCCGCCCCACAGCGACAACCGTGCCTCTCAGGGTGCAAGTCGGGGCCCGGTAGTGGACCGCGGGGTGGCCCGAAATATAAATCCTATCCTATTTTATATAAGTCGATTAAGGTGTTTTGAGAACAAAATAACCTAGAAAATAACTATTAAGTCAGGTAATAAAAAAAAAAACTGTACAATGTCATATATTATCAACTAGATTATCAATTGAACTATTATTCAATATTAGATTCAATAAGTTAAACCCTCAATATATCTAAATGAATAGTAATAAAAATGAATCAAACTATATTAAAATGATTATTCATGAATGTACACATCATAAAATTATATTGTTTGACATTGTCAAATATAATATTAATTAATCAAATCACAGATCTAACAGAGAAAAGAGGGAAAAGGCGAGGAGCATTAGAAGCACAAAATCTTCTCTCCTCTGGACTTAGAGACGCTTCAATCCATTTAACCCCCCCCCTTATTATCTCTTGGCTACGTTTAACATATATCTGTATATAAAGCAAATGTGTAATTGATGTGCAATTGATATGTGATTGATTATCGCTTTCTGAAGTCGCAGTCACTTTCATGACCATCGAAATCCGAGAGTCGAGTGAGCAGATTTAACTGTGAAGTATTAACTTAGTATACGATGGAGACCGTGTCCTCTCTCAATAAACGGTGCACCGTAGGAGAACTTAAAGCGCTCAGCTGTCTGAAGAGCACATACTTCTCTAGGTTCTTATCATTAGTTGTCATGGAAGCACACAAATCATATAAATGAATGTTCCTTTGATAGGTTAAGCCTGCTGCTCTCAGTTGATCGCTTGACAAGAATTTGTACAGCTCTCTGGGCTGAGAGCTGTCAGAGCAACACTTAGTGGACCCGATCTCGACGATCCATTTTTTTTTTTGCGATGCCGCCGCGGAGAGATAAAGGCGACGGTCCCGCCGCTCCGCGGCGGACCCACCGCAGAAACTTGCTCGACCGGCACCATGCCACTCCGCGGCGCATCGCGGTCCTCCCTTTCTCCTTCAAGTTTTTTCTCCGCGGCACGGCAGTGTTTACACATAAACGCCGCGGTATCTAGAAACGCTGGTGGAGCACCCTTTGCACACATACCAACTGCCCCCCCCCTCCTCCCTCATAAAATGCCCTCTTCACCTAGAGACCCTTCTACCCCATCCGACCATGTGCTTTGCCGACACCCTGCAGTATGAAGTTGACTGGTTGCTTTCCGCTATTTCTCACCCATTTGTACCGGTGACTTAACACAATCTGCTCTCTTGGATGCAGAAAAGACGGTCTTAGGCACATTTACTCTTATTTGTTGTGGATCGTGCGGTGTTGATTCAGCCGTTTTGGCCGTTTTCAGGCAAATTCCTTCGCAAGTGCAGGGGGGTCTCCCCATCGTGTGGGCCTAAAGCCCCCACGTCTCTGTATTGGTAAATTAATTAATTAATTAATTTTTTACTTTGCCACATTGTCTCGTGCACTGCCCCAATGCCATCGTTTGCATTGCTCTAGGGTATAACACTTATTTAATTTTTGCACCGTTTTGAATGTCTTTTAGGTCTAAGACAACAAACGGGGAAGGATATGGAGCTGATTTTTATACCCAACGGCTTGTAATAATGCGTAGAATCATTTTATACAAAAAAAAGTTTTTTATTTTTTGGCGGCGCACTAAAAACTTTTTAAATTGTTGGGGGGGTTCAGGGGGTTTCCCCCTAAACGGGGGGTAAACGGAGGGTATGGGGGGTTGCGACCCCTCGGCGGGGGGTTCGAGGGGCTGCCGCCCCCCGTGTGCGAGCAAATTTTTTCATTTTTAAGGCCAAAAACAGATATTTTTGCTTTATAAGAAAAAAACTGATTTTAAAGACATTTTGAGGGAAAAACTAGGGGTTTCATGGCCAATTTAGGATAAAAACGTCTAAACTTCACCAAAAATGGATAAAAAACATTTTTAAAAATCCCATGAGGCAAGCTGTCTGCATTCTACAAGTATTAAATAAAATTTTTTAAACTGTTTAATGACTCTATAAACCATGTGTATGCAGATGATGAGGTTACCTGCAGGTTTGGAAAGATTAATTTGAATTTGAATTATCTGTTGACGTTTTTATTATAAAAACTGTTTGAAAAAGGGTGTCAGACCATAGGCATTGCTTCCTTTCTCCCCATATTCCAGGGGACCTCACTGCCTCGCATCGTTTACATTGCTTCTTTTCTCTTTATCTCACTGGCTTACATTGTTTGCATTACTTCTCTAAGACTTCTTTCCGTACTCCTCACTGCCTCACATCGTTTACATTATTTCAACGTTTCTCTCCGTCTCACTGGCTCGTATCCATCGTATACATTTAATTTGTTTCAATTTGCTTAAATGCCAAACGTTCAGTCTCCTTTCCTCTCTGCTTCAGATCGAATGCAATGCACTCAGTCTCCTTTTATGCATCAGACCAACTGCAATGCACCCAGTCTCCCTTTTTCTCTGCGTCTCTCTGCGTTAGATCGACTGCAATACATCCATGTAGTCTCCCTTTCTTTCTATGTCAGATCGACTGCAATATGTACCCAGTCCCCCTTTCTTTCTGCATGCGTCAGATCGAATGCAAGACACCCAGTCTCTCTTTTTCTTTGTATGCGTCACATCCTAGGTCACATCGATTATAATGCACCCATATGTAGTCTCCCTTTCTTTCTGCGTTAGATTGACTGTAATACACCCAGTCCTCCTTTCTTTCTGCATGCATGCGTCAGATTGAACTAGATCGAATACAAGGCACCCATACAGTCTCCCTTTCTCTTTGCATGCATCAGATTGAATGCAATGCATCCAGTCTCTTTTTCTCTCTGCGTCAGATCGAATGCAATATATTCAGCCCCCACTTCTCTCTGCCTACATCGATCAGATCGAATGCGATCGAAATTCAATGTGATCGAATGGAATGCATCTAGTCTCTTTTCCTCTCTGTGTTCAATCAAATGCAATGCACAGAGATTATGCACCCATGTAGTCTCCATTAGTCCCGAAGCTAGTCCGTTTTTCTGTTTTTCTCACGGCGTCAGATCGATTGCAATGTACTCAGTTTCCCTTTGTCTCTGCATATGTCAGATCGAATGCAATGCACTCAGTCTCCTTTTCTGACTGGCAGACTGGCAGTGCGCTAGATCAAATGCAGTACATCTAATATCCTTTTATGATACTTTGTGACTGCCGTAATGTCGGATCGAATGCAATGTAGTGTGCCACCCCGATGTATCCAGTCGTACCCAGTCGCCCTTTCCCACCATGTGAGTCAATCTACAAACAGCCTAAGACTAAGTATATGACTAGAATGAGTGGTAGGACTGAGTGAATTCAACGGTAAAAATAAATGTTATTAAATATCATGATTCAATATTCGTATATCTTTGAAAGCGGGACCCAGCAAGGCGTGGCTAGGCGTGGCTTAGCTGTATATGGAATCTAGTCCAGGAGAGTCAGAAACTACTCTCATGAGCATGACCCAGGTTCTTTATACAATAGGATTCTACTAAATTAAGGGGGGGGCATCTATATGTTTTTTTGGTTAATTGGAAGGACTTTTTTGTGCGTAACATAAAAAAGTCCTTGCAAAAAGGGGATGCCTTGCGTTAGCATATTACCATTTGCTCCGAATTTCATGCGCGGCGTCTTTGTAGCGCTCCCCTTGATTGAGCTCCCCTTTATTTTTTCTCAAGGCACTATAACTAATGTCAGGGCCCCGGCAATCCCCGGCATACCCCCTGAGCTTGCGACGGGGGTATCCTGTGTGGCATCTTGGGCAGATCAGTCGATCGACAGTCGAACCGACGAAGAAGTTCTTGTTGAATGCCAGACTTGGCAACCGACGCAATATTAGTAAGGAAATCTTCTACCACCCCCAAAACTCCTCGGTCATTCGAAGTAACGCTTCCTTCCGCTCCTTCGACTCAATTTAACAGAATCTTGGGCTTCCTGGGGTGGGTGTGTCAGTCAGTCTGACACCATGGACACCGCTTCCCATTACTCGAATACGTGCGTGGCGAACACTCACTATATCCCAGTCTCTTCAGCTCCTCCCCATGAGAGCACGCTAGGGCAGGCCAGGCTACGAATATCTCAGGAAAGGTTGCGGGACAGCGACAAGGGGCCAAACAAGTATCTTCCCCTTGGTGACAGAGAACGAGAAGAGAATCGCGATTTCTATACCCAAGCACTCATCACAGAATTTTCTGCTTCAAAGAAACCCATTCTTGAACTCCTCACCGATTTCTACATAGCCCACAGCCGAGACACTGCACTACCCTCCCTGTCTCAGACCGCAGGAACGAGGGAGACGGATCCTGAAATTGAGGAACGGCTGGCAACCGCAGTCGCCGTTGCCCTCAGATATTTTGTTTCCGTCGGTGCACGTGTACACTGTGCCGATACCTGCCGACGCACTCCTTTGCACTACGCAGCTGCCTGTGGTTTCCCTGTGCTTTGCCGTCTGCTTCTGGAGCTAGGGGCCCTTGAAAGTCTCCTGGCAACCGATGAAGACGGAAGGACGCCACTGCACTGGGCAGCTGCTGCAGGGTGTGCAGAGTGCGCGGCTGAGATTCTGCGTGCTGCCCGACGCGTGCGGATGGCCGGGGTGGGTCGGCGTGCCGGTAAGTGTGAGTTGGAGTGTGGAGGACTGGCCGCCTGTTTGTGCAAGGGCGACAAGAGAGGACTGTTCCCTGTTCACGTCGCTGCCACTGCTGGTCATTTGAGATGTCTGGAGGTTCTTGTGTGTCTGCACGAGGGGGCAGGTGTGGAGAGTGTGGGGGAGAAACCAGGGAAGACACCCCTTCACCTTGCGGCAGGTCGGTGCGTTGGGATTGGGGGTGAGGGGGAGAGGAAGGGGACGCCTGTGCGATGCATAGTTGAAGGGACACTGTTTTGTTTGCCTCGCGAATTGGAGGTTTGCTTGCGATTCTTCTTTTTTTCCTCTCTGTGTGTGCCTGGTAGATGATCGAATTCCCTTAGCGCTGTTCTGTCCCTGCTGGTTGTGGAGGATGTCGAAAGAGTCGTCGTATGTCAGCGGAGGGGGGCCCGGCACTGAGAAGAGTGAAGTCAAAATAGCTAGATGCCGCCTTCCGAACTTTGGTTTCTGATCGCCCTACTTTGTTTCTTTCTTTCTACCGTGTCAGTCCTTGCTTTGATCTTTCTGGCCGGGTGCTGCTGCATGGACGTGGCCGGACGCACACTTTCCTTTTTTCCTTCATGCGTGTGAGTGCATGCAGCTCGGGGGCGACTGGAGGCTGTGCGGCTGTTGTTGTCCCTGGGAGCTTCCCCTTATGCAGTCGCGGCAAATGGAGGCACTCCGCTTCATTTTGCCGTGAGAGGAGGTCACGTTCTGGTTGTGTTGCAAATTCTGTCGACTGCAGATGCGTTGAGAAAGAGAGGTTCGAGTGAGATGATGGCTGAGTGGAGTTCTGTCAGCTCGGCTCAACGGGGACTGCCTGACATCAGGGTTCTCCGGACAGCCAGGGGAGTGCGTGGAATTGACATGGCAGTCACGTCTTCCATGAAAAGAGCTTTGACGGCTCTACCAGAGGAGGTGTCTCAACTCATGGTTGCATTCGAAGAAAGAGACACACAAGAGAAGCAGAAACTGTCCACGTTGATACACAAATTCCGCCCGGCTCCTCGGGGACAGTCCAGATCTCCACATAAGACCACTCCCTCCCCTCTCCCACCCAACTCAGAATTACCCCCTCCCCCCAGCCCCCCGAAGAAGAATGGTCGGTCCTCCCCTTTGGGTGTGGGCGGAATGAATCTAGGAGAGGGGGGGTTGCCTATCCAGATCTCGGACGGGGGAGGTTCTGCAAGTCCCCCCACCTCCCACAGATGCATGCCCCTGCTCTTGAGTGTCTCTGAGGGAATGGGGGGACGCTCTGGGGAGTCCTTGGGTGTGGGTGTGGGTGTCCTGGCACCCCCTCCCTCTCGTGTGTTCGGCATGAGGTGCGGTCGGCCCTCAGCGGGGGGGGGGTACTCGTGTGCGTCTGCTGTTCGTCGAGTCTCAGGGGCTCTGAATCCGTCGAAGGGGCAGGGGGAAGGGGTGGGCAGGAGTGGTGAGGGCCTCTCGAAGAGGGAAGCAAGTAAGGAAGGGGGTGGAGACTATGAATGTGTTTGCCTGGGTGAGGGTCTTCGTCCGCTGTCGGTGTGCCTTTCTCCTTCCGTCTTTCTTTTCCTTCGTCTTTCCCGCCTTCCCTACCTGTTTCATCCTTCTTTTCACCGTCTCGCTCTCTTTCGAACATCGTTGACTGGTCTTTCGGGAAGGGGGAATTTGCGTTGTTCTTTTGGATTGTGTCCCTGACTCCTGTCCACTTTTGTGTGCGTGCGTGGACGTATGTGTAACTCTCTCTCTCTCTCTCTCTCTCTCTCTCTCTCCCTGTCTGTCCGTCCGTCTGTGTGTGTGTGTGTGTGTGTGTGTGAGAGAGAGAGAGAGAGAGAGAGAACGAGACTGCGTGTGAGTTTGGGGTCAAGGGCTTGCAGCGTTTTGTTTTTTCTGCCAAGGATGCACTTTGCTGTCCGCGTCAATTCAAACGCACTCCCTCTTGGAAAGCCTCTGTGTTCGCTCCTCATTATTCGATGCATCCTAATTTAAATGCTCCGGGAGGTCATGTCTTCGGGAATGGATGTGTAGACACAAACTTTCCTTCGATGATTGTTCATCTTTTTTGGGATGTCTCTCGATGGTTTGCTTTTCCATCCTTTCATCTGCATACCTTCTTTGTCGCCTCATGTTTCTGCCTCTGTATTTTGCCTTGATTGATGTGCTCTTCTTGAGACCCTTTGACCTTTACTCCTGTGCTACTGCTACTGCCTTCCTTTCGCTCTTTCCATTTCCCATTCCCTGGCGCGCTCTTTCATGATTTGGGGTGGATCCCTCTCCTTGTTTGAGTGACTTTGCAGGTCTGGACTCTTCCCACCACCCCCCTCAGTGTCCCCTTCTCTCTCCTGTAGCAACCTCAGTGATGCCTGATCACCTGTCTCTGGAGTGCTTGGTGAAGAGAGGCATGCTCCCTCTGGTCTCAGGGGGTGTGTGCTTCTTTCGGTTGAGAGTGGAGGAGCTAGAGGGGGCGTTGGACAGGAGCAAGTCTGTGCAGTTTGTCTCCCTGCCCTCCCAGTCGCCTTTTGTCAGTATTAAAGAGGAGGGCGGCGAAAGAGAAGAAGGTGAGGAGGGGGGAAAAGAAAGGCATGCGACCGGAAAGGTGCATCTGTCGCTCACATGCTGGCGGTATGAAGCGGTCTCTGCTGTTTCCTCTGATGCAGTGCAGACGCAGCAGGGCAAGAGGAAAACCGCAACAGGGGGCAAAGGGGTGCATTCGGCTGCGTGTCGCCTTCTCCTGCCCCCAAGGCACAGAGACCGCAGACTCTTTGTTCCAGGCAAACGCTACCGTTTCTCTGTTGCCTGCGCATTCCACACAGGGAAGACGTCCGCGTTCTCCCGACCTTCTCCGGTGGTCTTTGTGCCCTCCTGGGAGTGTGCAACCCCGGGATGCCATGCCGTGCCGTTCGTGCCGGACGAGAGACGGGAGGATCCGCCCGGACGCGGCGAGGGTCACCGTTTTGCATGGTGCCTTGCGTGCGGATTAAGACAATTTGGCAATCTGTATATGTACGCCAGCTGACCAGGCACTTCAATGTGGTTCTCTAGTGCAGTGAAGTACTTCGAGTCTATCATCATCATCATCATCATTATTATTAATCGGTCTATAGGCCATCATGCAATGCATCAGTCTAGGACAATGCTTTATTGCCCCTTTGCCAGACCTGCATCATACAACAGGAGGGGGCTTCATTCTCGCAACTCTATAAACACCTTGCATCTAGAAGATGCTTTCTCAATCGCTGATATCGTTTCCCTTCTGTGGGAGGAGTGCGTTAGGCATCTAGCATTTACATCAATACTGTAGGGCAGTAACCAGGACAGAAGGAAGAGATGAAAGACGTATAGGCCAGACGCTAGGAACAAACTTTAAGTCAATGCTATCGGCAATACTGTAAGGTTATACAATCAATTTTTTTAAAATGTTTTGTTACACATTTTAAGAAAATTTTGATGAATGAATTAGTACACACTTTAGTGTGCATTAATTTAAACTATCACTTTTAAGAATACATTAAGTACACACTTCAGGGCCTTAATTCAAACTATCACTTTTAAGAATGCATTATTACATACTTTAGTATGTATTAATCTAGGTATTTATTCTAGGTTTCATCTTCGTCTTCTTCTTCTTCAGAACGGTTTGAGAGTACTGTTTCTCGAGCAAGGCTAGCTATAACTACCAGTGTTGTCAACAACGCGGCAGGGAGAATTTTTGAATACTGAAGACATGGGTAAAAAGAGCAGCGGCGGGAGAAGAACAGAAGTGTCTAGGATAGGATAGGATAGGATGGGATAGGATTAATGTCTGGAGGATTGGCCTCCTGCCCTAATGCCGAGCGCTCGACGTGCGGCGTCCAGCAAAAGCGCATACACGCGTCAGACCTTCCTAGCCAGCCCGCACAGGCCAAAAGACCTGTGCCGCAAACTGTTTACGTAATAATCAATCAATTACTATCAATCACATGCGAAAGACTGCAATTAATTAACTCTCACTGATGATGTTGCAGCCTGCCGATGGACCCGGCGGAGCTTAAACAGGCTTCAAACGGAGGCATCTCAAGACAAACGGTCGATCGATTAGAGGCCAATCTCATTATTTCCCAGCCACTCAACCCTTTAGTTTCTCCCTCTTCCTTTGCTCTAAAATTATTGCACACTAATTATTACACACTTTTATATGTAACAAGGGGGGGGCAGGGGTAATTGTTACACATTTAACTTTGTGTAACAGTACAGAATTGGTGTACCATAATATGATAGGTTGCGCTGGTCGGGAGATTAGCAACCAAAAGCGCCTAGACTCATACTACCTTGGTCGATCATATTAAGATATTTTGACAAAAAGGGAGATTGACTCACTAGCTCGTCCGTCTACACAAAGAAATCATTGTAACACCTAGACTAATCTAAGGTGAGACGTTTGAAGGAATGCGTAGAGCAAGGTTGAGTGTCAGAAGAAGTGAATGAGAGACTGGGAGAATTAACCCCCCTGACACTCCAGTCTGTCTTAAAATAGATTTTTTAATGCTGGCCGCGCCTGCGGTATGGTTCCTTCAAGATTGTCTGCACCTTTCACAAGAAAATTTTAAGTACACTTTATTTTGGCCGCGCCTTCGGCACGCTACCTTCAAGTTAAACCACGCTTATGGCGTAGGCGTTTTAAGTCTGGCCGTGCCTACGGCGTGGCGTTTTAACTTTACTGGAGTGTCAGGGGGGTTACTGGGAGGTTGCTCATTGAACCGTGATACAAGCTTTCAATCAGGAAATGGAATCATGATCAGATGCACACGAATGCATGCACACAATTAATTGACGATTTAAGACTGCGTTTTGATCTCAAAGGCGGTTGTGCAACGTGCGCGGCCAGGAAAAAAAAATGTGTGGAACCCCCCTCCCGTGGGAAAAAAGCCCAGGGGTAAGCTAAGACCCATCTGACGCACACATCGGGGCCGGGTTTTTGGTGAAAGACTATAGCGTGCATGCATGGGCCGGGGTATCTGATGCAAGCAAGCTTGCGAACGGTACCGGAAAGCAAGGAAAATGAGAACTGGACGATTGACGCACGCCAGCTGGCTAGTCAACCACGCCGACTCCCCCCCCCCTCCGTGGGAAAAGCCACGCAAAGCAGTGGAACTCCGCCCCCGCAGGAAAAAAACCCGGTGGAAAAGCGTGGATCTGAAACCCATCTGACATACGCATGGCGTAAATTCAGCTTTTTGGGGCCAGGTTTTGGCCCCGGAAAATGAAGCGGGGGGTATTTACAAAATAAAAATACCCTAGCCTATGTACACAATGTCTTTCACCTAGTCTTTTACAAAAAAAAAGCTTCGGAAAGATCCCACCCAAATGGTTCAGAAAAGCGTAAACCCGTCGCCATATATGCGTGTATCAGATGAGTGGCCCTGGAAAACAACCGCAAAAAGGCTAAATTTGCGCTATGCGTGCGTTAGAGCATATCCTCAGGCTTTTTTCCCGGGTTCCGTGGCTTTTCCTGTGGGAGGGGGGGATCAGCGTGACCGCCCGGTCGGTTGACCAGCGTGCATCAATCGTGCAGTTCTTATTTTTCTTAATTTTTCTTACTTTCCGGGGCTATTCGCAAGTATTCACAAGCTTGCTTATGTTAGATTGGCGATACCCTCATGACACTTAAGGCTACTCGTTGGAGAGTGGCAGTTAGTTGGCTAGCATAACGGAGCTCATAGGTCGTAAGTTCAAGTTCTGTCATGCAAGGTTCATGCTTCTCTCTAAAGCAATGCTCTATTGCTTTCAGACTGACTGACCTGCATAGACTTGCATTGCATGTGTATTGACTCATAGACGGCGCGTCGCCATGCATGCGGCTAGGCTCGGCATGCGCGCGGCTCATTCTATTCTGACGCATGGAACCACTTATTGTCACTCAGACGCTCATATCGTTACGTGCCACCACTCCCTCCAGGCCACGTCCACGCTGGCCGAAGAAAAAGAACAACAAACAAGCTGAAAGCATCGATCTAGAAACGAATTTTTTCCATTTATTCATTTGTCCATTCAGACCAGTCATACAGTGATGCCGTCTTAAATCTGATTCAATCACGTCGTCTCACTCTTCCCCTA
>JAHBMJ010001990.1:17500-23912 GCA_018398765.1 Chromera velia | reverse complement strand
AGAAGGAAAGAAAGTCGACATAGAGAAAATCCCGACAGACCGACCGTGAAGATAATGAGGATTAGTGTCCATGTGGTGAGAGAAGCGGTCTCGAGTTTGTTCAGCAGATTGTTGTCGATTTCTTCGAACGGCCTGAGAAAAAATGAGAAAACGCGGACAGTGAGAGGAAAAAAAGACAACAATTCTTTTCTACATTCTAAATGTGTGAAAGGCAGGGCAGCGAGAATACGAGAGGTCTCGGAAGTTGGAAGATAAAAAGGACCGGTAGGAGACATGCAAAAGAAAAACACGACGGCTGTGACGACATACAGATACAGAGAATTATGAAGAGTGAGAGGAAAATATATGCCACAGAACCAACGCAAAAGTAAACAAAAAAAATCTGACTGACTGGCATAGGGTCTGCAGAATGAGGAAGCAGGCAGCGTGTAGGAGGAGGGGAAAGATCCTACTGTCCGGGTCAGCCGTCATGCTGAAGGCCATCAAGGTCTCCAGAGTGAATGCCCGAAACATCACCACCACCTCCCCTGCACACAACCATCCATCCGTTCATCCATGCATCTGTCTATCCAACTGTCAACGATTGATCATATCAGAAAGTAGAAAGCATATCAGAAATCGTATCTGTACATACAGAGATCGTGAGAGAAGGAAAGAGAAAATATGGACAAAAGGAACATCTCATGCCATTGGACAGTTTTTTGAAAGAGGGGACCTTGTACGTCTCCGTCTGTCTGTCCATACAATAGCATACTGACAGTAGAAGTATTTGTCTTTATACCCGGCAATGAGGAAGGAGAAGATTCTGTTCAGCTGGTTCTCCTTCATCCTGGCACTCGAGTAGAAAGCCTCAAACGTCAGGGGGGGGGGAGGGGAGGATGAAGAGGTCTGGTTCTTCTCTACAGCATCACCGTCTGCTTCGCCCGTCTCTCTTTCGTTTTCTTCTTTGAAGTCTTTTGGCGCTTTCTCAAGTGTCGACTTTTCTCCTCCTCTCCTGTCTTTGTTACGTCCCATGTCACTTGTCCCTCTTTCCCCCGCCTCTCCAGCCTCCAAATCGTCGAGACTCCTTCCGCTCTGTTGCAAGCGGAGGGGGCAACGGGAGGGCGAGTGGGCGGGCGTTCGCGCAGGTTTAGTCACGACTTTCTGCTGTCGGTCTGCTGAAGAGACTGCAGTCGGTGTCGCCGTTGGAGCTTTTGTCTTTGAAAGTACCGGTGCAGTCGGAAGAATGTCCAGAATTTCTCTGTCCAACCGCACCCTGTACCTCTCTCGCAGCACTGCAAGAAAAAGAAAAGGAAGAGGAGATGAGAGTAGGCGTGTAAGTCAGATTGCCTTTTCGTTTCAGAGAAGGGTGCAGAAAAAAGGATCGACTCTCAGTTTACATTCAATTCAGGATTCACAGCTTGATTGACAGCAGAGAAGACGGTATCACTGTGACCAAGCGATGCAGAGACAGAAAGGAAGAAAAACTGCCCTTCGTCTGAGCTGCCGTCCAGCTCCGCACGTCCAATCAAAACTGACCTCCAAAGGAGACGATGACAATCAGAGGCAGTAGGCCGACGTAGAAGATGATGATCAGAAGCGCAACGACAAAGAACGACTTATAGGCGTCGCTGGAGCAGAGCACATACCTTCAGACAGGATTCGGATGGGTGGCCATACGGAAAGGAAAAAAACTGACAAAAGCTTCTCTGATGAATAAACCACTTCACCCTTCGTTATGGACCATTCGTATCATGATATCCAATAAAATCCCTGTTTCCAGAAAGTGAATGCCTTGCGATCCAATACAGAGTGTGATTACATGGCTTTCCTTGCACCCCCCCCTCACCCCTTCGCCCACTCACTTTGCCGCGACGAGTCGAGGCTCCAGGTCTTCCTCGAAGGCTTTGCATTTCAGCGTGTCAAACAGACTGCAGGGTTGCGAGACAAACACAGACACAGACAGAGACGGCATACACGCAGTATAGATAGATAAAGACATAGTCAGATAGTTGAATGAAAGCAGACTGACTCATTGAAGCAGAAACGAGGCCTGCTCCCAGTACAAAGTGCTTCAGATGTAGATTTACTTGTCACATAGTCACCTGGAGGTCTGGGGCTCGCACAGCCCTTCAAAGCGCAAGCAATAACATCCGGATGAAATCGGAAGAGTCCAGATCAGCTGACCTCGCATGCGTTTATTTTGCGGATGAAATCGGATTTTTCGGATGAAAAAAACATCCAGATGAAATCGGAAGAGTCCCTGTAGATGTGCTGACCTCGCAAGGATCAATTTGTAGGAGAGGTAGTAGAGCACAGAGGCCACGGGAAGATTGTCGAAGGCGACCGCATTCAGTCGCCCTGCCAGACTCAGGCTCTCACCGAAGTTCACTCTGGAAACACAGAGGCAAATAAAGTCAGAGAGAGGGATGGAAAGACAACCATGAGTTTCACTTGAAACTGTCTAGTAGAAAGTGTTTCCAAACTTCGAGCTTCGACATAGAGATCACTTCGAACTTCAACGGTTTCTTGCGGACAGGCGGGCTTTCTATCTTTCAGTGCTTGGTGCTCCAGTGTGTCTGGTCGTGTCTCAGTCTTCTCTTCAGTCATCCGCAATGTGCGGCAGAAAAAATCGGAGGACGAACCCCCACACACACACATACTTACAAGCACGCATCCGTACAACACAACAATGAGATGAAGGAAGGAAAGACTGAAGGAGAGAAGGAAGGAAGGACGGAAGGAAGGAGAGAAAGAAAACCAGAAATTTCATATACGAAAGAATTACCTACCTGTACAGTCTCATGAGACGTGTGCTGAGTGCCCTCTTGGCGGCCCGGCGTTGTTCCAGGTCCCCCCCCTCCCCCTCTCCCGACAGCGGTGTGTCCTTCTCCCTCCACGCCCTCTGCCCTCCCTTTTTCCGTTTCTGCAGCTGCCGGTAGAAAAGCATTAGAACTAGCGAGGACCCGACAATGAACGCGTAGGTCACCATCGGCACAAACGCTTCCACTAATTTCGCTGCGAGCAATCAAAGAAAGAAATTCAGAGGAAAGGGCAAGAACCCAGCCCACAACATAAAGTGAGATCTCAATCAACAAATGGTTGCGCCACTGCAAATATAACAACAAGTGTAACAAGAGGCAAACACGCCTACCCCCATTCACACACCCACATACACCCACATGCAGACCCACAGACGCACAGACGTACAGACCCACAAAGAGTCTCCATGTGAGGTCAAGGTCGAAGGACCTCTCAACGAGGCACTCCATTGAGAGGAAGTCCTGAAGAGCGGGGACGGACCCCACAGGCAAAAAGTCATCCAGTCGCAGCACCTAATTCTTTCCTCCTGTTCCCCCAAGATCCTGCAGGCAGCAGGAAAGGAAGGAAGGATACAGTCAGAGAGACAGATAGCGGATAAGGGATCAAATGCTAATTGAGAGCAAACAGGGAAACATGCAGCGCAACAATCAAGCACACTGACTCCTCCTGACTGACGGAAGTTCTGACGACGACTTTGTAGAATTTGAATTCAGCGAGGACGGTGATGACGTTGGTGAAGTTGATCACGATCTTGATGGCCACTTTGTGGGTCTCCACACTTCCTGAAAGCATGCAGGGGTGGCAGGGAGATTTGGACCGCGGGTGCTGTTTTATGAGTACACACACAGCTGAAACATGCAAGAAAGGATCGCGCAAGGCCCACGCATGGATGAAAGAAAACAGCCAGCCGGCAAGAAAGCTGACGAGAAGAAGCGTGATACCCCCCCCTTGTACCTGCGAAGTCGTCGGTGATTGTGATCATTGAGTACAGGAGGACGACGACGATAAGAAAAAGGCCCCCGAGGACGTACAGGGCGGCGTTCACCCAGAGGGGGGGGCACTTGCCATAAACGGAAGTCTTACCGACCTGCACAAAAAAGAAAGACAGAAACTTTTGAGGGAGGGAGGGAGGGAAGAAGGAAACTTAACCGTGAAGGAGGATTTGGGAGGAAATGGACATTGCACCACATTCAGGACGCAACAGAGTAGAACACCATCCGAATAGAAAGGACAAGAATGCAAGAATCGATCTTCCTATTTTCCTTGCAAACACGTCTCTTCTCTTCCTTAGGTCAGACGAACATTGGATAAATGGAAAAAAAGCGGAGTAGAACCTATACAGAGAAAAAAGAGGGGGGCACATACTGACCTTTTGGTATCCTGCCACGCACTCATCGCACAGCGGCTGCATCTCAGCAATGCAAAACGCAGAAAAGCATGAAAACTCTTAGTATCAATGAGAAGAGAGGCTGCTTTACCCGCGGGGGTGGCATGCTTGGCAGGCAGGTTCTTGGCTAAAAACACGTACACGGAAAAAGAAACGACGCTGATGAGTAATCAATCAAAGGGTTGCGAGACAAAAAAAAAGGCACGCGCACGATAAAATAATCACGAGAACTTCGGTTGTTTCATTCCTTCGACACCAGCACGTCACAAGATCAACTTTCTTCCCTGCTCGTGTTGGTCTGTCTGCCCTTCAATCCCCCACAACACGCAGACGCGCCCCCTGATTGCTCTCCACACAGAAGGTTCCTGGTTGAGTGGTCTGGTAGTCTTCCTGGTTTCCCCTCTTGCAGGCAGCCTTCACTGGACAGGGCTGCACCGTCACCTCAGGATAGCGTCTGCATCGATCCAGTGATTAATCGATTGGTGTGTATCAGAAGGGCAACACTCGTGCAGTTGAATGCAGAAAAGAAACAGAGTCAGTGAGGGCAGAAAGGCATACAAAAAAGAAACAGAAAAAAGAATGAAATGACGAAAAAGGTGGACATGGAAAAGAGCGCTTACTAACCTTACAAGAGTGAAGCCGTCATTCGGAATCGGTTGCGCGTGTTGTTGCATCTTATACGCTGTGCCCCCACTGGCAGCCCCCGTGTCCCCTGATTGAAGTCTGCGGGATGTTGCGGCGGCCTGAGTGCTGGAGTTCGAGTTCATGTCACTGGAGGTCTGAGGAGACTCTAGGAGGGTACCCGAACAAGTTGCGTCCTCCACACACTCCACACACCTGCAGAGTGACGGACAGAGGGTTCGAAGAAGAGAAGAGGAGAGAAGACAGGAGAGAACAAGAGAGGGGGGGAGGCATTTAGGCAGGCAGGAGGGAGGGCAGAAGGCCTTAACATTGGGAGAAAGAAAAGGAAAGACGTGAAGGGATGGAGGGCGGGGGTTTGGAAGATAGAGAAACAGATCGACGAATCAGCAGAGCGGGTCATGAGAGAAATGCATGGATCGACGGACAGACAGACAGACAGACAAATAGGGAGACCCAACAACACAAGATGACAGACAGACAGACAGACAGACAGACCTGGCCCTCGTTCACAAGCTGGTGTCTTGTTTGTTCGCGACATCCAGCCATTCTTCGGCTGAGAGATTGCCGCTGGTGGTGAGGGCAGTTGAGTCGGGCAGAAGGAATCTGCCTGACTCGCAGAAGCAGGCAGACGGGTGGTCCGCCTCCCTGTGCGACGTTGAAAACTGGATGCAGCCTCTGCGTGTAGGCAGGCAGGTGTCCAAAAGTGGGCACAAAGGAATGAGTGGATCTAAACCTTTATGCTTCAATTGGATCATTCAACGTGAATGGATAAAAGGCCGTCCCAGGTGAGAGGTAAACAAATCAGACGATCAGCCAGCAGAAGAGAAGAGAACGCCCTCCACACCGACAGGCACCATCACAAAGAGAGAGGGAGCGAAAGAGCGACGGACAGACCTGCAGATGACGATCTCAGTCGACTCCGTGAGGTCACGAAAGTAACCCTCGCTGGAGAAAGAGAAAGAGAAAGGGAAAGGGAAGAAAAAGGTTAAACACAGGCAACATGAGTACGGCCAGATGTTGTACATTCATTCATATAGGCAGACAGCTAGACGTCAGGAGGAAAAAGAACGAAGGAAGCCCTCGAGTCAGACACGGTCTGAAAAAGATCAGCTGTGCAACAGGAGCTGCGTAAAACGAAAAAAGCAGAATTTCAACTTCCTGACTGCCTGCCTCATCGACACTCACTCGTTCAACTTCCTGTGACCTTCATTGCATACACCACCAACGCAAGGCAATTGTATTCATTGTCTTGGAATTAACTAATTTACTATTGATTGAGTGTACGTCTGTACTCACTCACTTGCACACACAGGGAAGATCTTCCCTGTCCCTGAGAGAATTTGAAGGGCAGGTCTCGACGGAGATGATGAATTTGCACGTCCCAATATTTCCCAACGAGTCTGTTGCAGTGACAGTGACTGTGGTCAACTCGGCGGTCAGTTGGCTGTTGTTGGCGGGGCTGTAGACCAACGTCGGTGCGCTGTCGGCGTTGTCTGTTGCGTTGGCGGCTTCTGGGTAGATGGCGATTGGGAAGACTGTGCCGACTTGCTTTCGGATGACGCTCCCGGGACATGTCACCTC
>JAHBMJ010001990.1:7500-12500 GCA_018398765.1 Chromera velia | reverse complement strand
AGAAGAAGGGACGCTTAGGCAGAAGGCAAAAGAAGAGGGGGGCAAAGATGTGATGAAGGGAGCAGACAAAGGGGCAGAAGGACGATAGACAGGGTGGGTGGGTCAAATGCTTGTTGAAGGATCGACAAGAAGCGACTGACGAACAGAAAAAAAAGGAGAGACACTCTCACACGCAGAGCAATACGCAGAGCCAGAGGCAGAAACAGGGAGAGAGCGACATAATTGAGAGAAAAAGGGCTTATAAGAAAAGCAGAGAATGCAGAAAAAGGGTGACAGGACGAAAAGAGACAAGTCTTATGACGTGAAAGACAGCACCCGAAGAAAAAAACACTGATCAAATCATGTGCACAAGAAATCCAGGCGCGAACAAATCTAAGCTTACTGCCCTCTTCCCATCAACTCACAGTTTCAAAGCAAATGCCCTCCACATCATGAGTTGCAGAGCTCTCATCTTTCAATCGTCGCAGGCCCCCCTCTTCGTCTCCGTCTTCCTTTCTGTAGATCCAAGACGAGCCTTTTTCTTTTTTTGGACGCTTGGGAAGGGGGGCAGTGGGGTTCTCTTCCTCTGGAGAGAAAAGAGAAGGAGAGAAGTTAGGGAGGTCTTGTGAATGCTCAATGTCTTTTTTGTAATCCCCCCGGTGTGTTATCGTGTCATTGTGTATCTCCTCTACAGTCTCCCTCGCTTCTTGATTGTCCTCACTTTTTCCTTCTGCTTCTTCTGTTCCCAATGTTACACCATCATACAGGCGTCTGTTTTCAGTCTCCCCTCCGTGTGACTCGACTAGATTGCGTTTTGATGTTGAGGAGACAGACGGGGCGTCAACTGCGCTCTTCAGATTCCGACGGAGACTCGCAAGCTTGCGAGTCCCTCCTGCAACGTGAGTGAGTGAATCCAATCAATCCGTGAGTTTTTGTTCATCTTTTTCCCACTAGTCACGCAAGCTGGACGTGCTCAGCATCCCCACTGGGTGGAAGCATACCCACATCATGAAACGAAACAGTGCAGCCAACTCCTGCTACCTCAATGCACCTCAGGATGGTTGTGGAGACTGACTGAGTCTTGCTAAGTCATGCGTGCGTCAGTGGTATGCATCCCTCTTTGCACACAAGCATAACTTACCTGTTGACTCACCCACTTATTTGCTCACTCACGCAATCCCCCAAATAGCTACCCACTGACTCCCTCCCTCTCTTTCTTCCTCCCTCCATCCCCCATGAACTCGACGAATGCCTCTCTTCGTACACTTTTTCTCACCCTCCCAACCAATCGACAGACCGACCGTCTGTGCCCGTGCGAGTGATCAAGAAGAGATCGCCGATACACATCGACCCTTCGTCCTTGTGGGCCCGTCGCAGAACGTCCAGCTTGAAGTGACTGAAGGGCTCACTTGCCACCGCCGCCACAACCTACGAATTCGCGGAATCACTCCAGGGAAGGACGTCAGAGCTTGCAAGAAGCGTCCAATTCCCAGAGGCAGAGTGACCCCCATATACCCGCACTTTCCTAGGGGCTCTCTCCCACACGGCCTCACCCTCGTACGGGTCCATTCTTCCATCTATCTGCACTGCTTGCAACGCTACGGAGCACGGCAAAGAGATCATGATCTCTTCCAGTTAGTCATTCGCGCTGCCGTAACCCAGGTACGGATGCAGGCACCACAGGTTCTTCCCTCCATCGTTAAAATTCCCCACAACGTGATCGAACACCCCGCTGAGAGGATGGTAAATGTTATGCTGCGGTGCGCTCGTGTAGAGTCTGTAGACACCGGGGCAAGTCTGGCCTTCGTATGTCTTGTAGTAGGTCCTGGAGTGGTTGTATGAGGACACAAAGGAGGATGAGGTCGTGTCCATTGTCCACGTGTCCCCTTTCCCGATGTCCTTGGGGGGAAGCCGGATCCCTCCTGCAATTCATTCGGACAGGCAGGCAGGCACACAGGCAGTTAATATATACAGACTGATCACAGAACAAAGCGCAGCCGAAGAAAAGGATTGAATGGGACCGTATCAATAGTTTGCAGCAAAAAGGAAAAGGAGAAACACCATTCAATCCAGTGGGATGACAGGCAATGCATTCAACGACATTGGTTGTCTGTCTGCATTGAGGAGAAACCTGAATGGGTCCGTCAATAGGACAAAGAGGGAGAATTGAACCGAACGCAGAAAGAAAGAAAGAAAGAAAGAATTTCTCTTTAAATGACACGACGGATGGAAACCAAAAACGACAAAATGCCTGCTCTTTCAACCGATTAGAGCAGAAGGGAGCATATAAACACTGCAAGTTCTCGCACGCCTTTTTCTCCATCTATCTATCTCCACGTCAGTTGATGCAAGCAATCCCCCGATGGACCGACCCCCCCAAAAATCATACCGACCATTGCTGCTGGTTCGAGTCACGAAGCTAATCTCACCGATGACCAAGTGACCCGGGTTGTCGGGAGTGTTAGTTGAGCGAAAGGTTTCATAGACAGTCAATTTGAATTGTGAGTAAGTTTGTGTGTCCGTGATTGCAAGTGACTGCGACTGCTTCTCGGCACTCCAAGAAAGTCCAGTAGTGGAAAATAGGGAAGTCCAAGACACTCCGTCGTTGGAGCCGTGGAAGTCGAATTTGTTCGGAGCGTCGTCCCATTGGTTGCTGATTTTGCGTGCGTCAATTTGAATGGACTCCAAAGAGACGGCACAAGGCAGCTGGATGATGAACTCGGCTGGATCGTCCGTGGGAGCAAAGATGGTCAAAGTGTGAAACCCGCTATGGGCGCCCTCGACTCCTGCAAAACCATCAAAGATGCCCGGGGGAGACCAATTTTGGTTTAAAGGTATGCTCGCTATGATTCTGTACGGCCCTGGGCAGGTAGCCCTTGTGTAGGTCGTCTTGTAGGTGTTCTGGCCGTTGAAGGTGACTGTCGAGTCCTCTGTCCATGTGTTGCCGTGCCCTATGTCAGGAGGTGGGAGCTTCACAACGGCTGCATTCATTTTGGGGAATTGATTTCATTTCTCTTGTCCGTCTTTGTTTTTTTTTGTGCTTCTTCCATGGAGAAAAGAAGGGCCTCCTTTAACCCAGAAATAAAGAAATCGTCCTTAACACTTAGTTCCCACCCTTGATACAAAGTATGAAACAGAAGCGGCAAAAAGGGAAGCGGAGAGATCGGGCAATCCCGAGATGCTGTAAATCAATTCAACCTTCAGTTTCCACCTCTTGCATACGCACCTTTCTTTGTCAGGAATGCAACATCACCCAAACTGAAGTTGTCGTCGTTGTCTCCTGCAATTCGCTTGAAGTCAAAAAGAAAGACGCTGTATGCTTCTGTTCCCCCCGCAGGAAACCCGAGAGTTCTGCCAAACACTTGAGAGGGATCGGGACCCCACCCCAAGTCCTCCACGACTGCAATCGGAGAGATCCACGGGCCGCGAACTGTGTGTCCTCCATAGACATCAAATTTCGATGGCTGCTGGTGGGCCCAAGTGCGAGAAGCCTCGACTCGGTTATGTATTTAAATGGACTCCAGAGCAATCGCACAAGGGAGCCAGAGCATCAAATGAGTACTGGAGTCGGCCGTAGAGGTTGTTTTTCCTGCATGTGGAACCAGGGTGGCCCAGACGGACCCCGGCGCCGAATTGTCCCCCCCCACCCCTTCAACGTTGTCGAAGGCTCCGGCAGGACTATGGTTTTCGTTGTACCATGCTTCGTTGGAGAACGCTCTGTATTCACCCGGATACAGCGCCCCCTCGTAATTCATGTAGTAGGAGTCCAAGTTGTTGTACTGCACTGAAGCGTCCTTAATCCACGTGTCCCCTCTGCCTATGTCTTTGGGGGGCAATTTGAGGAAGTCTGCAATGAATCAATCAAGTAGGGGAGATCTCTCTCTCTCTCTCTCTCTCTCTCTCTCTCTTTCTCTCTCTCTCTCTCTCTTTGAATTAATTCTATCCATGCGGTCAGCATAGTAGGGGTAAGAAGCAGCAGATTAACGAGACGCGAATGCTCGGGGTGACTTGCCTCATCCCAAACGACCCCGTGTCCCTTCCCTTTCTTTTCCGTCAGCGTGTGTGTATGAGTGAGTGAGTGAGTGAGTGAGTGAGTGTGTGAGTGTGTGTGTGTGTTTGTGAGTGTACGTGTGTGTGTGCGTGTGTGTGAGTGAGTGAGTGAGTGAGTGAGTGAGTGAGTGTGTGTGTGTGTGTGTGTGTGGGTAAGTGAGTGAGTGAGTGTGTGTGTATGTGAGAGAGAGAGAGAGAGAGAGCACCAGTTTGATTTCGACAAGTGGACTCATCAACCTACCGTCGTTACTAGTTCGCGTGACAAAGGAGATTTCCTCGATGCACAGATGGCCCACTCCGTCCTTTTTGATCCTGTTCACTTGGAGTTTAAATTTCGAATACGTGTTTGTGTCTGAGATGTACACAGACTGCATCTTTGAGGAGGCGCTCCAAGGAAGGTCGGTTATCGTAGCCAAGGCACTCCCCCACGAAGACCCGTCATTTGATCCATAAAGGAAAAACTCGTTGGGGGCCCATTCCCAATTTGTGTCCTCGTCTTCTGTCCGGACGCCTATCTGAAGCCACTCCACCGAAACGGTGCATGGGGGGTGGATCTCAAAATCGTGACTCTCAATCACTGGGCCAGACGACATTCCGAAGATATTGGCGGTCGACGAGCAGAACCCGCTGTAAGTAAAGCGAGTTGCGGAGATGCCATCGAATATGCCTGGGACGCGCTGGTTTGCTTTGTAGGGTGCCAAACTCGTCATGACTCTGTACAGCCCTGGGCATGTTGCACCAATATACGTCTTCGTCTAGCTGTGTTGGCCGTTGAGCGTGACTGTCGAATCCTCTGTCCATGTGTCGCCTCTGCCAATGTCGTGGGGTGGGAGCTTCATACGGGCTGCATGCATCGATTGAAGAGAAGCAGATCAATAGAGTTTCTTGAACAAGATTTGGTTGGCGTCCTTCCATTGCGAATTTATCCATGCAGTTTCATCATGCGGTTTCAATTCGGAACTTCGATAGAA
>JAHBMJ010001989.1:20000-23931 GCA_018398765.1 Chromera velia | reverse complement strand
ACACACACACACACACACACACACACACACACACGCACGCACGCACGCACGCACACACACACACACACACACACACACACACACAAACAGGTGCACGTATGCAGGTGAGCAGCGCAATGGAGGGGGGCTGCATTTTTTGAGCGAAGCACAAACAAGTCCTGTGATCAGAGCCTGGAAGAGAGTGCAGGCGGAATGTAACGGCACACGCTTTGTAAAAAAAAAAACCTGCATGACCACCCGCAGCGGAATTGGCGCACCCACCCACCGCCCTATCCCCCTAGCCTCACTCACGGACGGTCGGCGGCATACACACATAAACGGAACGAGGTGTGCTTTTGTGCATCCACCCGCTTGAAGGAAAGCCGGGAAGGGACAAAAGGCGGGGAGAAAAAAGAGCGGAGACGGATTGATGACGGAGGGGAAACATGAGACGGACAGGCCGACACGAAAAGACACGAAATGAAGGCGGGGGGGAGGAGAAAGAAAAGGGAGTTAACCTGGAAACAGGAAAGCAAGGGAGGGGGGAAAGCGGGAAAGAGGGTCTATCTGTACAAAATGATCTCTCTCTGCCGTCTGCAATCCCGTCTGTCTGTCTGCAATCCCACCTGATGGAGTGTCCGTAGAGGAGGGTCCAGAAGAAGGGGGTGTCCTTGTAGACTCTCTTGTCTCCGTTGACCATGTTGGCAGCAGCAATGCGTCCCTGCTGCATGGCAACGTCCCAGTGCTCAATGCGGGTGTCGTGCCCTGACTTGTACCAAGGGAAGCGGGCGATGTCTCCGGCAAGGTAGAGGTCGTTGTGCTCCTTCGACCTGCATGTGCATGCATTCATGTATTGGGGTGGATGTAAGGAGAGCAGTCGGGTCAAGAATTGGCTGAGATCGTGGAGTGAACGCAGGGAAGAAAATAGGGAGAATGGACAAGGAGGAAGGCGGCAGGGACAAGGGCGGCCTCAAGAGGACCGGTTCATTGACACGCAGAGAGGCATGGCTGAAAGGACAAAAGAGGGACCCCCAAGAGAGGATGAACACTGAAAGAAAAGAGAAGGATCATGATTGCTGTGGTTGGGGGAGAGAGAAGGAACTACCAGGGGAGTGCGAAAAGTGGCAATGGAAGACAGAAGAAGCTCTTCGTAGAGGAGAGTGCGAGGACATGCTGGATGGATATTTCTGTGCGTCTGGCTCTCTAGACACCAGTTATCTATGTCTATCTGACTTGAAGAAAGCATCAGTATAGATGGAGCCGTCACGCGCCACTTCGACCTTCTTCACCATCTTGGTGTTCGGCACAACGCCTGCACCGAGCACGACTGCGTCGGCCTTGATGGCCTTCACATCATCCCCCTTCTTGATCTCTACTGCACAAACCTTTCCGTTCTCTGTCTTGTATCTCTGCACAACAGCAGAAGGCTCGTAGTTGATCTTCTTCTCTTTGAGAAGATCTCCGAAGATCTTACCAACCTCAAACCCGAGCACACGCTCGAACGGCACCTTCTCCATTCCGATCACGCTCACCACTGCCCCCTTCTTTGCAAGGGATGCTGCACACTCCATTCCAATGAACGAAGACCCGACAACCACAACGTGGGTGCCGGCACGTGCAAGGGGTGCAATGAAGTCTCTGTCCTCGGGTGTGCGCACGACATACACATTCGGACTGTCGTGGCCGGGGACCGGGATTCTGCGGGGGATAGCGCCTGTGACAACGAGGCACTTATCATAGGGGTATGTGGGGCCGTCCTTGACTTCGATGGTCTTCTTCTCGGGGTCCACAGCAGTAACGAGGGACTCCTTGATGAATTCGACATCGATCGACTTGAAGAAATCGGAATCACGGAGGACAAAATCCTCGACCTTGGCTTGGAAATTCTTGGACAGCACTGGTCTGTCATAAGGATCCCACTTCTCGTTGGAAAGCATGATGATGCGACCAGTGAAACCCTCCATTCTCATGGTCTCAGCAGCGGTGGTGGCTGCAGCACCACCTCCGACAATGACATAGGTTGTCTTGTTGGTGGGGTCTCTCTTGGCATACTTGGGTTTGATCATCTCTTTCAACTCTAGGGGGAGGGTTGCCACCACCTTTCCTCCTGTGACCTTTACGGGATACACGGGAATGGCATCAAGACCGGGTCCGTTCGTGCAGAGACCGGTCTTGAGGTCAAACTCAGCATCGTGCCAGGGGCAGGACACGTGGTCCTTAGTGACAACACCCTTGACAAGGGGGGCGGAGTAGTGGGTGCACGAGGCACCAACGCAGTGAAATTGACCGTCAACGTGGGCCAGCAGCACAGAGCCGCGACCTCCGAAGACCTCCATGTCGTACATTTCTCCATCGTTGAAGTCGCTGACGTTTCCAAGGACAACGTCAGTCGTCTTGGAAAAATTCTCAGCGTCGCACTGGGCGGGAGCGGGAGCACGGTTCTGCGAGAGGTAAGCAGCACCTGCAACTCCGGTAGCGGCAAGGAGAGCTGCAAAATTGCGTCCACGCTCAAACCCTCCGGTCTGAGGGGCTGCGACGGTCGACATCCGTCGGCAGACCTGGGCGAGGCGGATTGTGCCCCGAACCGAAGCCCACATTCGGGAGGACGAGAGCATTCTGCTTACTGCTGTCTGGTGGACGCGACGCTTGGACGCAAAATTGAACGCCGGGCTGCACCACTGAGGAGCCCTTCTCTGGTCACACTCTCTACGAAAAACGTCGCCTGTGCAAATTTATTAATACGTCAGAAAGAAAGAAAGAAAGAAGGAAGACTCGATCTTGTCAGAAAGAGGTATAGTTCAGACAGAGCTTTGCGGTGGATCGGATACGAGCATGCACTTTTTGGTTTTGGCACGCGCCTCCAGCTATAGCTTGCTCTCTGACACGCGATATGAGCTGCTTTGCCAAAACGACAATTTCCGGGCCTCTCATTGGTTAGTGCCTCGCGTTAAACGTGCCTCGAAAATCATTACAGCGCAATAAAAAGGTCAGTCGCTTTTAGGACAAGTTGGACAACTCAGAGAGTTCGTCTCTTCTGGCATTTGAGAGAAAATATCAGCAGCGTCAGCCGATGGGGATCGTCCGAGCACTCCACATCCAGGAAATTTGACGGCAGCTTGCTCCCACTTTTTCCAGCGGAGACACAGCCACATGGGTGAAGGCCAAACAGAGTCCCGTCTCGAGGAAGAACGAGACGGGGAACGCGACAGGCTTCTTGCGCTGAATTTCGTTTCATGTTTTCTGAACCCAGTCGAAATTGTCAAGCTCAGTTTCCTCTGTAAAGGTGCAGAAGAATTCCTGACTGCCTGCTCCCCCTTAGTGAAATTAGATGTGCGAGACTTAGACTTTCTGCAGCCGTCTCCTGAAAAGTTGCAGGGAAGGTCTGTTCGCGATTTTCTGATCTTCAATCTGTGTGAGTCACGTTTAACGAAGAAAGGAACCTGCATAGAGGCCGTCATTTGCACTTTTGGAAAGCCCCAAGTACAGAAGAGTTGCCTTCTGAGTCTCCCCTCGGGACTTTCTGAATTGGAACTGAACGGGTGCCAGGAACTTGATGACTCCGCCCTCCTCTTCCTGGCCTCTCGATTGAAGAAACTCGTGCGATTTGAGGTCAGCGGAGGGGGCGAATGAAAGAATTCATCCGACCACTAGGCCATATGCAGACGTAGACGGGTACAGGCACGCAAGTCCGTTCACAAAGTAACAAGGTCATACCTAAGTGCAAGTTCGTTGGTGATATTGGGGTGTATGCGCAGATAGGACCGTCGACGGAGACAGACGACATCAGTAACCAGGAGACCGCCACTTCTTTTCGTGTGTGTGTGTGTGTGTGTGTGTGTGTGTGTGTGTGTGTGTGTGTGTGTGATATGTGTATTTGTGCGTGTGTGCAGTTGTATTGGAATCTGAAGGTGACAGACGCCGGGGTGGTTAAGATCCTCAGGTCCAATTTCCG
>JAHBMJ010001989.1:0-15000 GCA_018398765.1 Chromera velia | reverse complement strand
GAGATGGTTCAAGAAGTCAGAGAGGTATTTCTTCAAGCTCGCCAGCATTCTACAGCAGCAGAAGGACCCGCTCGAGTTGACCAGGTTGTTCTCCCTCAATGACGGGTTCGGGAAGCTGTTTTACTCACACGTGATCCCCATGATCGAAAAGGGCGCCGGCGCGAAGATTCTTGGGACGAAAGAGTCAGTCATCCAGTTTCAAATGCAGCCATTCTCCTTGCGCCGATTGGGCAAAACAGGCAGTCCATGAGATTCGTGACTCCATTCGGTCGATTCTCTTTCTCCAGTGCACTTTCTTTAGAGGAGGAGTATCTTTCTTCCTATCAGGGTAGTTATGCAGCCTGGTGAAAGACGGAGGCATCTCTCAGCTTTAAAATGTGTTTTGGTTTGCAGGCAGAGAGCAGTTCAAGTTTCCCGAGCGCAAAACATCCTTCAACAACTGATGAAACTCCACTTCCCGGGCTTGTGCAACCTCACGAGTGACGAAATAGATTCAACGTTCCGACAGCAGCCAAAAAGCAGAAAAGCCGAGCAGAACGGGATCTTCTCCAAGCTTGGAGCTGTGGTTGTTCAGAAGTGTGATGGCTGCGGAAAGAGCGGGGTGGAACTGAAGAGGTACGTGGACAAACAGGGTGCTCGTCGGGAAGAAGCCAGAAGAATTTTTTGTCGTCTCTCCGCCTCTGCCTTTGTTTGTACTTTTTTGAGCATCTAGCTTTGTCCGTGCTTGCCTCTACGCTTGTTGCTCTCTATTCGCCTTTGTTTACGTCTTGGTATATTTGTCTTTGCCAAAAAAAGTAGTAGAATTGCCTACCAGACTCGACTGCAAAGCCTTGGGAATTGATGCGAAACCAACGCAGACTGTCTATTCGTGCCTGCCTTTGCCTGCATGCCTCTTTTTCCATGCAGGTGTGGACAGTGCAAGAACCGACTCTACTGCAATCCCGAGTGCCAGAGAGCTGATTGGAAGACTCACAAGCATCTTTGCATGGGGAAGAAGGCGGGACGTGAAAGACTGGTCGAGCAGCAGCGGAGAAGGGCCTGAACCACTGAGTTGAGGGTTCATTCAGTCTGACGGGGTGGACGGAAGTAACAAAAGTATCCTTCGACGTGCCCCTTCCCATTTGATCGTGGATTGTGCGTGCTGACAGAGTTGTTGTCTGTATGTCCGTGGCGCGAGTCTGCCAGTAAATTCATGTGCTTGCGACTCACAACCCTCATGCATCGCTCGGCATTGGGCAGGAGGGGTCTTATTGCTCTGGAAAGTGCTTTGTCGTTGGGTAGCTGCCAGGGGGTCTGGGATTGTCGTCAAGACGAGTTTCGATGCATTCCTACCTATTTTGGCCGGTTGTATGACGCTCCTGGTTTTAGGTCTGAGTGTAGGTCCAAATTATTCAGGCTGTCTCGAAGAATGTTGTCATAATAAGATGTATAGTACAAAACTTAGTACAAGCAAAACTAACTGATAAATTAGTGGTAGCACTGTATTACTATTATAGTACTATAATAATTTATTAGACCCTGGTATTAATCGATCTATACTAGATTCTATAGGTATTAATATATATTAATTAAATTTAATATGAATTTACCGCAAACCTGTTTTTAACTTTTAAGTTATACGCTGTTAGAACTTGCGTTTCATCGCCGCGGCGCATGTAATTTGTATGCTTATAACATAAAACTTGGCCGGGCAAATAGAATCTAGAGTGTTGCAATGTAGCCATATGTGTTGCAGTGTTGCGTAGAGAGACGGAAGGACAAAACGAAGGCGGACGTGCTAGGAATAGATCTAAAATACCTAGTAAAAAAGACATGAAGTAAAAAGTTACTAGAAAAGTTAATCACTTTACTAGAAACGTTTATATGCTCATATGTGTCAGTGATAATATAACACACTAGATAACACACGATCTCTCTCTCTCTCTCTCTCTTTAATTCTCCCTCTCTCTCCCTCTCTGTGTGTGCATCATTAAGATGAAGCGATAACATATGCATGAGAAACGTATCTCAGAAAACCCATATTTAACCTCACGTTGTCTTTTCTGCATAATCATGTCCACTTCCACTCCCCTTCTGCTCTCTTTCCCCTAATTTTGTCCCTGTGCTTTGCTTGCGGGGTCAAAAAGAGTCAAAAAGAAGCGAGTCGATCGAAAATCGCTCGAGGACCGGCAGAGGGCATTGATTCCGTGCATGTCCCCTTCCGATCCGGCATCCCGGCCTCTTCCGGGACTACCCTCTCCCTTTCGCTCTCTCTCTCTCTCTCTCTCTCTCTCTCTCCCCGTCTCGCAGCAGCCTGACTGTATGCAGGGACTTCTCATACAACAGCGTTTGAAAATGCAATTGTATTTAGTTGTTCCTTTCTCGCCCCCCCCCTTCCAGTAGTGCTTCAGTGACTGGGGGGAACAGGGAAGCAACCTGGCTTAGGGCGCCGCCAGCCTTGGATCAGTAAGAAGAAGAAATAAAGAGAAAACGAGATGAAAAAGCATTCGATCGGCACAAAAACCATCTAGGAGTGCTTTCTCTGTGAAGCAAGAAAAGAAGACCCATCTCCTAGAGATGTGGGTAAACACTTTTTGCGTTTCTCTGGTGACTGTCTTTTGCAAAACTGCAAGGAAACAATTTCGCTTCTTTCTTCGAAGAGATACATGCAGCAAACAGACACACCTTGTCAGGAGTTCTCTCTGAGGCATACGTAGGCACGAAATCCACGCCAAATGATCGGCCTATCCGACCCTTGCACGTCTGTATGTGAGGCATGCACTTCTTTGAGCAAGCCTTCTCCCAAATCCTCTTCTTAGCTCTGGCTGTCTGCCCTTCTTGTTGCCACTCAGTCACAAAGCCGCCTGCGTCTCGAATCTTACTGAGTCGGGCTGGATGAGAAAAGAATATTCTCTCTCTTCTCTTCCTTTCCCCTTGTCCTTAACCTTTCCGATAGTTCGACTGATCTCATTCATTAGTTTAGCTGTCTGAACACATCAATCAATTGATCCACTTCACTTTTCTATCCACTTCCGAACAATTACCGATGTCAGAAATAGGATGGAAAGGAAGAGCAGGTCAAACAGCCAGATGTTGGTGTCTCTCTGCCCCGCATTGCCTTTTCAGTCAACCCACCCCCCTCTAGTGTTGCAGGCTCCGAGGCAAGGTAGAAAAAAAAGGAAATAACTCCACCAAGAATGCCATCAGGGTCCGACGAAAGATCCGTTTCCCCATCGGCTCCCCGCTCCGACTTGCTCAGTCTCCTGGAATCCCCTCAGCTTCAGGGACAAAGACCGGAAGCGACTCAGGGCATCGTCCAGCTGCGCGTAGCACCCTCGGAGGTGTGGGGGGGGGCGGCGTCAAGTTCCTCCAATGCCTGGCTGTCCTGGCCCTCTGGGGTTGTCTTCTGAGGGGGTTGAATGAGTTTGAATGCCTCTCTTCCGTGGAGCATTCTGCAATTATTGAAGATCACACACTCGCCTTTCTGTAGGAAGAAACGCACGAGGTGAGAGCCATGCCATGAGGGCACCCTCTCTCTCTCTGCCTCACAGCCGCGTCCGGCCGCCTCTTGTGGACCCTCGATCAGCTCAAAGAGGGATTTGTAGGCCTTCGCATAGTCACCCATCTCCTTTGCACTGCACGCAGACAGACCATGGGAGGGACAGATTGGAAGGTGCACTTGATCACTCTACAAAAGAGGATCAGGTCGCTTGCACTTTGACTGGCTGTCCTCTGTCAGCCAATCATCGTTGAACTGTTCCTTTGTTCAGTTTACGGAGAAGATGGGCGCAAGGAACCGCAGAAAGCACAAGGAAACCAGGCACGTGGGAAGAAAGGAAGGAAGGAAGAAAGAGCACGTGGGAAGAAAGGAAGGAAGGAAGGAAGGAAGGAAGAAAGAAAGAAAGAAAGAAAGAAAGAGGGAAGGAAGGAAGGAAGGAAGGAAGGAAGGAAGGAAGGAAGGAAGAAAAAAAAGAAAAAAGAAAGAAAGAAAGAAAGAAAGAAAAGAAGGAAGGAAGGAAGGAAGGAAGAAAGGAAGGAAGGAAGGAAGGAAGGAAAGAAAGAAGGAAGGAAGGAAGGAAGGAAGGAAGGAAGGGAGGAAGGAAGGAAGGAAGGAAAGAAGGAAGAAAAGAACGAACCAACAAACAAACAAAGAGCAGCATAAATGTAGGCTGCAAAAAACAATACAAAAAATGCGATTTGAGTAACAGTTCCCCGCCCACCCCCCGCCCCTTTCAACCTCCTTCACCTGCACACGGGGAGATCCTCAAATTGAGGTGACCACCTCACGTTGATCACTTCCTCAGTGCGTGGGTCGAGAGTCACATGGGGGGCGTGGAAGGTCATCGTGGCATCGAACGTCTCTGCCTTCACCCCCGAACGAATCTTCTTGAACGACGCCGGGATGGCGCAGAGAGTTTTGAAGGCCTCCGGGTTCCTCTGCCTCAGTTCCTCTGCAGCTGCAAACGCGTCGATGAACGGCCCCTCCAGAGACGCGGTCCTGATCGAATTCGAGGCAGTGGAGCAGCTGGACACCTGCACGGGTATCAGCAGGCAGACACGCACGCATGCAAATCAGGAGGTATGATGAAAAGCTCTACATGCAAAGAGTACGAAGAGAGACGCACGCACGGAGGGACTCCTCTGTGGATCACCTCACCAGACTCCTAGCAGGCAGGCAGGCAGGCAAGTGCAGAAAGAACCATTCAGAATCAGGGCACAGCAGGGGAAGGGACCGGTGCATGTGAGATTGGAGAGCTCAAAGTGAGAGACAACAGACGGTGTGAAGAGCGGTCTTCGCAACAAGGGCCGACCAAAAGTGCGGGACAAAGATGATGATTTCTCCGTGCGTCCATACAAACAATGCATTATCCACCCGTCCATCCATTGTTGAGTGAGTGAGTGACTGAGTGAGTGAGTGAGTGAGTGAGTGAGTGAGTCAGCCAGTCAGTCAGTCAGTCAGTCAGGCAGTCAGTCAGTCAGTCAGTCAGTCAGCCAGCCAGTCAGTCAGTCAGTCAGGCAGTCAGTCAGCCAGTCAGTCAGTCAGTCAGGCAGTCAGTCAGCCAAATGACTGGCTAACCAGGAGGGGCCATGTAGTACACGAGGTCGCAGTGGAGCTTGAGGGGCTCGGAGGTGTAGGCCACGTTGGAGGCCTGCCCAGGAGCGCTGGTGCGCACATCGAAGGTCTCTCCGTAGAGGTGGGCGGGGCTGGAGGGGTGTCCCGTGATTCTGTGTGCGATTCTGGACACGCAGTTGGGGTCCTCTGGGGGAAGGCCGTGGACGACCACCAGGCCCCATTTGTCGATTGCAGAGAGGAGAGAGAGGAGACCGTCGTCGGACTGCAGGCATCGTAGTGGACAGAACGTTCAAACGGTCGAATTAGGAGTATGGAGTGCATGTCATAGTGTAGACTCATCCCACTTTATTTTTCTCTTTCACGGCAGGGGACTCCAGACTTTTTGGTCGCATGCACTGACTGCATCAATTCCCAGAGAGGAAAAAACGGAGACACCAAAGATGGCAAAGGGCGGAATGATGGAGTCGTGAGACATAAAGGAGAGGCTCCAGAACAAAAAGGATGGATGTAATCCAAAGATAGGTAAGTAAGGCGGGAACAGAGAGACGGAGATGCCGAGCTCTGAGTGTGCCATTGACTGCGTCTCTGCTGCTGCATAGATCAAAATGTGGAGACGGCCGAATAGCATAAACAGCGTGCAGGAATGGACAGCAATAAAACATACCTCCAAGGAGTCGAAGTCTACCCTGGGAACTGGTGTTGCACTATCCAGGTAGGCACGGTGAGTCCTTGGAGCGCTCCAGGCAACTGCGTAGCGGTGCAGCAGGGAAACTGAGACCTCAGCAGTCTCCCGGTTCTCATACGTTACAAGGAGACGGCTAAGGTCGGAAGAAATTTCACAAGCGGAGACTTTGGCGTCTCCCGGAAGCTCTGCGATGGTTCTTATTTTTTCTCTTGCGGCACCTTCATTAGAGGACGAAGAGTGCAGAAGGTGCAGTGGGTGGAAGTCTGCAGCGAGCCCGTCAGAAAAGCAAACACTCACAAAGCCCTCACAGGGGGAGACCCTGACCGACTTGGCAGTGACAGCATCAAGATGGGGCGTTGGATTGGCGGGCATTTTTTTTTCTTGTCTCCTTCTTCGTGATGCCGTGCTTTGGAAAGCCAGTCCCGACTGAAAGCGGAGGCCACAGCCGGCAGCTCACTCTGTGCACACCAGCGTTGCCATAAATATGACCTTTTTGTTGTTGGCTTGACATGGCTTTGACCTGGGTCACCTGGCACTATACAGTCCGACAATGATACAGTTTTTGACTTTTTTTTTTCAACATGCAACATCATGCAACGCTATGAATTCGCAGCGTCTCGGGTTTCGCGCCGCGCTCAGAGCGCGGCGCCTGCATGCAGGCGCGGCGGCGCGGGCGCGGGAATGCACACGGCCGGGGTCAAATATGCATGCATGGTCGAATCATGCGAAAGAGCTAGCGAGGCCGACGAAACGCACATTATTAATATACTGGAGTCTGCTCGAAACAGCATAACAACTGTCTTGCTTTGGATGTCAACATAATGTGTGGGCACGCCCTGTCCGTCAGGCAGGCTCTTCAACTGGGTTCCCTGCAGCAAAAGCAGCGAAAGAAAGCATCAGTGACATGATCAGTCTGACAACCGTACACACATAGACGGATCGCACTTGCAGCTCCAGCAGGTTTTCCCTGATCCGTTGATTGCCTCTCGTCCTTTCTGATCGGTTTTGTGACTCTCAAAGTTGATTTTGCTCTGGGTCGAGGTCTTGTTGTCGGTCAACGGTTGAATCGGCCACGCTCATGGGCTGCAGTTGCTCCACACACGCGTCGATCGACGTTGCAAGTTTCCCACTCCCTGTGAAGCCCGTTGCTTCGAGGAAAGGAGAAGTCGACCAGTCAGTACAGAAAAGAGAAGGGGGATCTGCAGATGTGGCTGGCGGTACTGTGATGATGGAGTTCCCTCCATTCTTTTCTGTTCAAGGTTGCAACACATAAATGGATACATGTTGGGTGTTGCATTCCTTGAATGCATGCATCAAGATGTCCGCATGTGTTGTATGCTTCCTTACGTGGCTGCAGATTTGTGAGCCTCTGCAGAGACGGGGAAAGGACTGCAGTGAGAAAAGCGCTCCAGAAAGACCCGGAACTCATCGACGCAAAGGGATCGGAGGACGGTCAGAAGAAACGCATGATTGATTGATTAATAAATTGGTTGTTTGATTGAGTGACTGTACGACTGACTGGCACAGTCGTCTTTGGTAGGAGGTCCAAAAACAGAGAGAAGTGCGCGACCATGCACGAGCTTCACTGAGGTTATTGGGAAAGAAGAACTCTGCGTTGTCTCCAAGAAGCCTGGTTTTATCCCCGCACAGGGTTTACATTCCAATCATGATTGCAACATTCAAAGGTATTTCTTGAATTCAGACTGGCAGCTGTGCTGTGATGTTGACAGACCTGATCCAAGTGGGGGGTCCTCACCCGCTTTTCCTTCTTCTTTTTCCTTTTCTTTCTTCTTCTTCTTCTCTTCTTCTTCTTCTTCTTCTTCCCCTTCCTCTTCCTCTTCCTCTTCTTCTTCTTCTTCTTCTTCTTCTTCTTCTTCTTGCTCTTCCTCTTCCTCTTCCTCTTCCTCTTCCTCTTCCTCTTCCTCTTCCTCTTCCTCTTCCTCTTCCTCTCCCTCTCCCTCTCCCTCTCCCTCTCCCTCTCCCTCTTCCTCTTCCTCTTCTTCTTCTTCTTCTTCTTCTTGTTCTTCTTCTTCTTGTTCTTCTTCTTCTTGTTCTTCTTCTTCTTCTTCTTCTTCTTCTTCTTCTTCTTCTTCTTCTTCGTCTTCTTCGTCTTCTTCGTCTTCTTCGTCTTCTTCGTCTTCTTCGTCTTCTTCGTCTTCTTCGTCTTCTTCTTCTTCTTCTTCTTCTTCTTCTTCTTGCTTCTTCTTCTTCTTCTTCTTGCTTCTTCTTCTTCTCCTCCTCCTCCCTCTCTACTTGGACACATTTGCTCAAGCGTTCATTGAACGCCCGTCTTCGCAGGATCCTCGGGCCTCATTGTAGCGAGCGCCAGCGGTTTCGTGGAGCTGGTCAGCGACCTTCTGCAGGGAGGGGCGGATGTGGAAATCCAGAGAGACGATGGCAGCACCTCCCTCATTGCTGCCACCAGGGGTGGGCATTTTGAAGTCGTGCAGCTGCTCACGAGGGCAGGGGCCGAAGTCGATGTGCAGGACGCGGAGGGGAAGACAGCTCTCTACTTTGCCGCACAGGTGCGCCCATGGGATTTGTTTGGCCTCTCTCTTTATGTCTGCTTGGTCCTGTCTTTCTACTGATTTGTTCCTTTTTCCGTGTTCTTCTCATTCAGATGTTTTGACTCAGAGCGCTCTCAGGAGGTTTCCGTTCATGTTCCTCACTCCAGGACCCCCTTTCTTGTCATTTGTGACTCTCTGTATTAATATGTGGACGATGTCGGATCACTCTTTTGCTCATTCATTCAGGTGGGCTCCCTGGAAATTGCCTTTGACATTCTTCGGGCAGGAGCAGCGCCCAATCTCCAGATCTCCACAGGAGGGACGGCATTGACGATTGCAGCCATCAAGAACCACGCTACCGTTGCAGATCTGCTGATCGGCCACGACGCAGAGACAGAATCACGGGGCGTGCTGGGTTTGACTCCCATGCATTGGGCTGTGCAGAATGGAAACGCAGAGGTAAGCACGCTGGGAGCTGTTCTGAATCAGCTGTTCTTCCAGCGTGAAGGTGTTCCAGTTCTTTTTGCCGTTTTTCGGTTTTATCAACAAGATTGCACGGAAAACGGTCTTTGGAAGAAAATCGATGGCATCGATCCGAATCAAAGACTCAGACGTGCCGGCTTTCTTTCACTGATTCATCCTGCTTCTGCCCGGAACGTGCCCTCGTTGGAAGATGACCTCTTCCCTGAGAGAGCACACATGCATACAGTAAGGTTGACCACGGCCCACACTCTCTCTTTCTGGATGTTTTGGCTGCACACATCATTCATCGATCGTTGGATGGCTCGAGGATCCTGCAGGTTGTTGACCTCTTGATCTCTCGGGGGGCGACTCTAGACTCAAAGACGGATGAAGGAGAGACACCTTTTATGATTGCTCAAAAATACGGGCACAGACAGATAGCCATCCTGCTGCAAGATGAAGGGGGGGGTCTGAGGGGAACATTTTGGAGAGAAGACAAGAAGTGGGCACTGGTGATGGAGAGAAATTGGGCCTGCATTTCCCGTCTCTGTGCCGTTGGTGCCGTTGCTCTGTGGCCCTTTTGGGTCCTGCAGTTGTTTCAAGAACGCCGCGTTCCTGTTCCGAAGAGACAGAAAATTGAGGCAGAAGTTCGCAGATTGGCTGGAGACCCAACTCTCGTCGTTCTCCCTCTTCCCCCTGAAGGCACCCCTGCCACCAGCGGCTTTCAGATCGTGTGTCTGTCTTACGCGTGGCTCGACAGCCACCATCCCGACCCAGACCTCTACCACCTGGATTTAGTGGTCAAAGAGGTCAAACGACATTGGTGGGGGCGGCCCCGGAAGACTGCAGCAGGTGGGGTGAATAAAAAGTCGGAGGAGGAAGAGCCCGTCAAGGTGTGGGTGTTTTGGGACTTCATCAGTTTGTTCCAATCCCCGAGAACAGAGGAGCAAGAGGCCCTGTTCCGTCTAGCCCTCAGTCAAATGGAGATGCTCTACAGTTCTCTGCAAACGCGGGTTTTCCGATCCATCGGAGTTCCCCCCACAGCAGCCAACCAAGTTCCCTTCTCGGAAAGGGGCTGGCCGACCTTTGAGACCTTCGTGACCGGGTTTAACGATCCTTGCATGATTCACAATCTGGCTGACATGAATGCAGAGAAAGGAGAGACTAGGGCGGTAGAGCACCGAGTGGCATTGTCAAACGACACAGACTTCCTTCCGCCGGTATGCGGTTGGAGCCCCACTGGATCCCTCTCAAAAAGTCTCCACCTGCTTCCCCTTTCAAAACAGGACGTTCTAGTACCCTCCTCGCCCCTGAGGTTTGACCAGGTCATTGAACAGAAAATCTTCACCAACGGGGGGGACAAAGAGACTGTGACGGAGTTGTATAGACAATTCGTTGAGAGAGAAGCGGGGATGCTAACGAAAATTTCGTTTGCCGGAAGGGTTACCTTTGGAGATCCGGAAGCTGAGACCCTCTCTGGTTTTTTTCACTTCATTCTCTTTGAAGGCAAAACGAGAAGTCTTTTCAGACCGTCCCTTGCAGACTTCTCTCTCTGCACCCTGACAGATGTGGGAGGGCAAATGCTTGTGGCTGCACTGGCCGAGGCCAGTGGACTCCAGCGTTTGACTTTTGCTGGGTGTCCTTTCGTCTCTCTCGGCACTGCAAGTGCGCTTGATGAAGCCTTTGGGAAGGGAGGGTTTGCACACCTTTCTGACCTCTCTTTTGCTGGCTGCGAACGAATTGATGACAGTTGTGCTGGTGTATTACAGCGCGTTCTGAGTTTCAAACAGCGAGAGAAACGAAAGATTGCTTGTGACTTGATGAGAACTTCGCTCAGCTCAAAGGCTGTCAGCAACTTGAGAAAGGGATTGACAATCCCCCCCGGATCTACAATGACAGACGACCGCTTGCTTGTGCTGTTTACAGACGCAACATATGACTAACATCTTTTCATGTCACAGTATAATGTTTGCACTGCATCATGCATTATTATTATTATTATTATTATTATTATTGTTATACTGATTCATATTACTGAATCAATTGACTTTTTCTTTGAGCACAAAAAAAATCTAAGCATAAGATTTTTGAATGAAACTTGAAACTAGAGTTAAAAATATTCTTAAAAATTAATAAATTTCATTGTAGCTTATAGGCCTAGAATGAAACCCACGGAATTGTGGCGAAAGCCTAGACTAATTAAAACTATGATTTAAATATATATTCAAGTTAAACAATGTAGCGATGCATCCAAGTAGTCACCTTAGTTCGATTGAGGTTATAGTTCAAGACTTTAAGTTTAAACTGTTTAATAACTTTAGCACTAAGATATACTGGAAGATATGAATGAATGAATGAATGAATGAATGAATGACTAAGCCGGTGGAGCTGAGATCCTCAGGCTGGCAGTCCATGTCATGCATGCCTTTGAAGACTTTGATTGAGCTTAGCTCTGAAGCGAAAGACTGTAGGCCAAAGTAAAACTCACTCAACAGCTGGGGACGTGGTCTGCAATTTTAATCAATTTGGAGAATAAATTGGAATTAATTGGAAAATGAAAGAAAACGAATCGTCAAGATTCAACGGGATGAGCAGATTGAAAGACAACTTGAAAGCTCCCAAATAGTTATAACTGTATCTTTTGGCTGCATTTGCGTAAGCAACTCTATAGCAAGTCTCTTGCGTCTATCTCACTCTGATGAGCTTCTTCTCTAGACTTTAGCTTGAATAGTAAGTTCTTCTATGCCCGAACCTGCTATTCAACCCAGTCTGGGACCTGTCCGCGCATTGTCTAACAATCTTCCCATATTCATATTAAAATTAAGGAACAGTTATTGTTAGCCTATAGTTGTTAGCAACAATTCCGAGCCTGCAGAGAGCCATGAGCCAAGGAGGGTCTCAAGCATTGATTCTTATACAAAAATTAGAGCTAGAATCCGAGTCATGATTGATAATACAACCAAGAATAATAATGATGATAATCATAATGATCGTAATAAGTAGGTTGATAATATAGTCTTCTGGTAAGCTAGTTTAGAAGCTATTGTGGGGCCAATTTGCGGCAGTACCATAGAAGGCCAACAAATTTGATGAAAATTGATTTCTTTTTATTTGAAATTCAGTGTGAACATATTATTAACATAAATGTATATATTTCTATAGTCTTTATACATCAAATTAAATAGTGTGAGAGAGTTTTGTTATTAATAATTGCTGGCATAATCTAGAGCATAAAAATTGTTAATTAAATTTTCTATTGACGCTTTTTTATAAATAGTTTCATTTTTTTCTCTTCAATTACATTCATATATTTTTATCTTTTTGGTGCTAGTGGCACCGGTACACTGGTATTTGATGATCGATTATAAATGTTTTTCTCTCTTGTATACTGGCTTGCTGTTCACCATTTTCCTTAATTTTGCTCGAGTTACATTTTTCTTGTGCTCATGCATTTGTAGAAACAATCATCAGTGGGTTAACTCAAGCTATGTTTCAATAATGATTACCCAATACCAATAGTCACTCTATTCATTTCTAATCATTAGTCAGGTATTATATAAATCAATAATCATTAGATGAATATAATGATTATTTCGTGATAATGATTATTTATTTACTGAAGATCTGCTTACTGATTAGAGATGAATATAGTGACTATCCGTTTAAGAAAATCATTATGCGTAACGTTTACTTCACCACCATATGGTAATCATTATGCTTCACATTGGTTATCATCTCAATCATCATTAACCAGTTTAGGCTTTCACCCTTTGACAAAAGAAACGTTCGATCAACACCTTTTCCTTAAAAGAGAAAGCCTGAGCACAGACACGTAAACGCATATGCACAGAAATAAACTGTATGCAGCTTTAGGCTTTCCAGTGGCACTGCATGAAAAACGTTGCGCTTTTGCACACTTTCAAAATCCACGTACTGCGGTCCGCTCATATGGAGTCACACCGGGAAGGAAAGAAGACAGGACGGATGGAAGAGAGGGAGGGAAGGAAGGAAGACAAGAAGAAAGTGAAGAAACACAGAAAAAAAAAATGAGAGGAAGCAAGAAAGGAAGGAAGGAAAGAAAGAAGGAATGAAGGAAGGAGGGACGCAAGAAAAAAGGAACAGAGGGAGAAAGAAAGGAGAAAAGGAGGGAAAGAAGGGAAGATTCCGTCTGAAAGGAAGGAAGAAAGAAAGGAAGGGAGGGAAGGAAGGAAGGAAGGAAGGAAAGAAGGAAGGAAGGAAGGGAAGGAAGGAAGGAACGAACTTAAAAGAAGGGAAGGAAGGAAGGAAGAAAGAAAGACAGAAAGAAAGACAGACTATATGTTTCTTTTTCTCCCTTCTTTTCTTCATGAACACAACAGACAAAAAGAAAGAAAGAACAAAGACAAACAGATAGATAGACAGACAGACAGACAGACAGAAAGAAAGAAAGAAAGAAAGACAGACAGACAGACAGACAGAAAGAAAGAAAGAAAAGAAAAGAAAGAAAGAAAGAAAGAAGAAAGGAAGGAAGAGATGGGGAGAGAGGAAAAGAAAGAGAGACGTCAAGTTGGGGGAGGATACACTCAGTCCTCGTGCCGTGGAACTGCTCAGAAGTCTCCTTCCTGCCAACACAAGGGTCTGTCTCGTCAAGGAAAATGTTTGCCTTGCTACTGTCTGGATGGGGAGAGAGGAAAAGGAAGAGAGACGTCAAGTTGGGGGAGGATACACTCACTCCTCGTGCCGTGGAACTGCTCAGAAGTCTCCTTCCTGCCAACACAAGGGTCTGTCTCGTCAAGGAAAATGTTTGCCTCGCTGTTGTCTGGATGGGGAGAGAGGAAAAGGAAGAGAGACGTCAAGTTGGGGGAGGATACACTCACTCCTCGTGCCGTGGAACTGTTCAGAAGTCTCCTTCCTGCCAACACAAGGGTCTGTCTCGTCAAGGAAAATGTTTGCCTTGCTGTTGTCTGGATGGGGAGAGAGGAAAAGCAAGAGAGACGTCAAGTTGGGGGAGGATACACTCACTCCTCGTGCCGTGGAACTGCTCAGAAGTCTCCTTCCTGCCAATGCAAGGGTCTGTCTCGTCAAAGAAAATGTTTGCCTTGCTGTTGTCTGGATGGGGAGAGAGGAAAAGGAAGAGAGACGTCAAGTTGGGGGAGGATACACTCACTCCTCGTGCCGTAGAACTGCTCAGAAGTCTGCTTTCTGCCAACACAAGGGTCTGTCTCGTCAAGGAAAATGTTTGCCTCGCTGTGTTGTGGATGTGGAGCGAGGAAAAGAAAGAGAGACGTCGAGATGGAGGAGGATACACTCACTCCAGGACCTCGTGCCGTGAAGCCTCGCCAACGAAAATGTTTGCCTCGCTGCAGTGAGGCCAGCGTACTGAATGGGAAAGAGATGGAGCTCTGCGGTCTGAGCTCGGCAATGTGCAATGGAAACACTTCAATATCTCCAGGCAGCTCAGAGCATCTCGATCAGAGCCAACTTGAGGAATGCACAGTATACGGCTGGACGGCAGTGGACGATGGCTGGACGATGCTCCGCGGGATGGCCGCGGGTCCCGAAAAGCAGCTAGCTGCATGCGAACTTCGGGGAAAAAGACCCGCAAAGCAGTTGCAAGCGCATTTCGGGAAATATATTCGCGGGGCGGCGGGGAAGGGAATCGCGCGGCGGTGCGGCCGCGCGGCCGGCCGCTGGTGAGCCGATGCATGCACGTCAGGTTGTCTGACCTTTATACAGCTTGCAGCCTGTTTGCATGGCTCAAACGCTAGCGTCGCTATGAAAACAGACCGCTGGCTCGAAACCAAAAGCTAGTAAAGTAGCTTGGCATTTCTTTGAAGTTCATCTTCGTGTTGCACACTGTCAGGGCATAAATGGCTCCCGCTGCAGGTTCGAAACGCCGCTAGCTGGATATCCTTGAGCAACCGTCAAATTTCAGATCGATATGCAGCCAATCAGAAACTAGATCGGAAAGGCCCTATAGGAAAGGCCGTCTACATGAGCGGCCATCTATATATTCCATGCCGCTTCTGTCCGCTTTCAAAAGCTTTCTTTTGCTTTCCTTTCTGTCTGTAGAGTCAGATTTTTCTGTTGGAGAAAGGAAGATGTGTCTTAATTCCTCACTCCTCGTCCCTCCTCATTAATTCAGTCACTCCATCCCGTCCTAAATCCCGTCCTGTTTGACCTAGTCTTTGACTGCCAATGTCTGATAAGTCGTCGGGGGAGGAGGGTAGCTAAACTCTCTCTCTCTCTCTCTCTCTCTCTTTTTTTCTCTCCCTTTCTCCCTCCCTCCCTCCCTCCCTCTCCCCTTCCCCCTT
>JAHBMJ010001988.1:1779-23624 GCA_018398765.1 Chromera velia | reverse complement strand
CCCCCCCCCCCCTCTCTCTCTGTCCCTCTCGATTTCTCTCTCGATCTCTCATCTTGTCCTGACACTGTCTGTATGGAAAAAACGATACAGTTCCTGCAGATGTCTACGCATGTATCGGCTCATGTTTCTTTTGTGTCCCGTTCTCTCCTGCTTTCTGCTCCTCTCTGCTTCTCCAATGTCTTTTTTCGTCTTGACTCACTTTTGCGCATTGTGTTTTGGTGTACACATTGACGCTGACTGCCGAGTTTTGAAAAACAAGTTGCAGTCACTTTAAGCTGTCTCTTGCAGACCTCTGTCTGCATCTCTTTATCTGACCATAAATCACTCGCACCATGTGACATTTGACGCGAAATCACCTGGTCTGACAGTTGCACATCCCTGTCTCGCTTCACCAAATTCCTTCTTGCACAAATATGGTTCGCCTGACTGTATGACTGGGAATCTTCCAACATCCAAGAACATGTCTCTGCAGCCGTACATACCCGGTGTACTTGAGCGAGCAATAATCTGAATTAATCAGTTCATCGGACCTCTCGCCTCTGCGACGCACGCACGCACGCACGCACAGGCTCCCTCCCCTCTGGTCCTGCGCTCCCTAAATAGAATCAGACCATACGCACGGCCGGACTCTCTCTCTCTCTCTCTCTCCCTCCGATTTTCCCCATTCCACGCACTTTCTCGATGTCCTCCCATCAAACTCATTGACGCACGCACGCATGCATGCATGCAGGCTTCTGGAGTCCCTCATCCGAATGGTCAAGGGATCCAGACACGACAGCGCCGAGGGAGACAGAATATTCGCATCCACCGCCTTCAGAGAAGCGGGGGCCTTCAACGTGCATGTCACGGTGCAGGTAGGGAGACAACAGCCTTCATGTGTGTCTCTCCTTAAGCATCTCTCTACCAAGATACACACTCTTCAAACTTGTCGAAGTCTCGTTTGACACTCGGTCTCTGTCAGTGTGTGACTGCGAAGCGCTGAACGAAGACTGGGAGGCTCCTTTTTTGTACCGCGCTCAGACAGATCGTTTTCTATCGCAGTCGTGTCTCATTGGGGCTTGATCTTGACTTCTTTGGTTAGTCTTTCTTCGGTCCTTCTTTTGGTGCTTTTGGGCATTTGTTTCCTCCGCTCCTATGCAACCCACCCACATCGATCATGCGTGCCTGCCCGCATGTGCGCGCACGGATGTGTGGACATGCACGTGCCTGCAGGCACTTCCCCGACGAGCAGGGCGACAACATTCCTCTGTTGGACGTTCGTCGGCTTGATCTCTCTCTCTCTCCCTCTTTCTCTCCCTCTCTCTGTCTCTTTCCCAGTTTCTATCTCTTTCACTTTCTCTCATCGAAGTGCGTGTTTGCGTGCGCGCGCGCGTATATGTGTGTGTGAGAGAGAGAGAGTGAGTGAGCGAGCGTTTGAATCAGATAGAATGGTTTTTTAGGCTTTGGGGTCAGGTAAAAATCCGTCATTCGACGTCAGACGCCCTTTTTTCAGGGGGCAGCTGGATGTCGTTTAGATCCCGCATACGAGGAAAGAGAAGGGTATGCATACGGTAGCAACGTGCGGTTCGACGGACAAACTGTGACATATGATTTGTGTGTTTTTTTAGGCCTTCATCAGCGTGCAGAAAATGAGGAGTACATTTCTGTCGTCAATGAATTGTGCTCTTCAGAGATCCTCACTCCCATCGTCTGTGCATGCATGGAGTTCACCTCCAATTCGACGACATGGGCAGACGACCGTCGCTTTCTCTCTTTTTCTGCATCATGCAGCTGCATTTGACGGCAACCTGGCGGATTTCGTCAAATTCATGTCGAGGAAAATGTCTCGTCGCCGTATTGCGCGACCCGGACCCAGCGGAGAAACGGGAGAAAACACAGACGTCCAGGGTTTTCAGAGAGAATCGGTACGTTCCCCCTTTCTCATTCAATCATCTGCAGTGTCGACGAGGAACAGCTTTTTTTTGTTCGTCGTTTAGCGTTTTCTTTCGTTCAGTCGTCGTTTTCTCAAGCTGTCCCTCTGCCATTCACTTTTTTGGCACTGTCTCTCCTGGAATTCGTGCCAGCGGTCTCCATGAAAATCATGCACACAAACCATGCAATCTACTGCACCAGCCAGTCCGTAGTGGTCCGTTGTGTGACCCGTCTGTCTTTCTTCCGGAATCCCTTCGTTGCACTGCAGATTGAGGGCGATCCTATTTGCGAGAGTCAGGGTGCGGAGGACGCCGGAAACGGGGCTGCCGACACGGTGGTTGTCGATCACACCGCGGGCTTTGCACCTGGTGCAATGGACCCCATCAATCCTCTCCGAGACACTTCCAATCAGGTGCTGCAAATCGCTGGAAACGTGATTCATCGGCTAGTAGTACAGAAGAGCACCAGTAGACTCGCGCACCTCCACGACATTCGTGAGACTCGCCCCCTTGCCGGGAAAGACACCACCGAGAAAATGGAGAAGGGCTTGGACATGAAAGGAGACCCCCAGCAGCCAGAGGAGAAAGGTGCGCGCGTGACATTTCCAGAGTCGTCAGGAGAAGAGAACCACAAAGACTCTCATCAGCTCGACACGTGGAACGACCAAGGAATTGCAGAGGAAGAAGCAACAGTCTCGCCTGTGGCCAGCCAAAAACTCAGCAGACCTGGCGACAGGGGAGCCCCAAAATAGCCTGTCTGTCTGCCTGCCTGCCTGCCTGCCTGTCTGCCTGCCTGCTTGAGCAGCGATGCTTTCTGTCGGCGCATGAGGTCCGTAGATTTTTTATGCAGCATCCCAACATTGATTCATCCCTCACCTACTCTCCCCGCTCCTGTCTTCTCTCCTGTCTTCTTCTCTTCCCTCTCAATCTCTTCTCTTCTCTTCGTAGATATCCCTCTCAATCGTCACTTGTTCTCAGCCGAGTTGACACTCTAACCCGATCGATTGATATCTTGTCATTGCACACGTACCATGGATGTCTGAAGGGAACAGAAATCTTTCTGCTGTTGCGCGAATGATGCGTCCAACCCTTGCACTTCTCCACTTTCGTTTTTGCCAGCCTAGAATCTGGGTCGAAGCTTCTGAGTCAACCAATATAGCTCTGTCGTCATGTCTGTGTCCGACCCCTTTAAAAGACAGACAGACAGACAGACAGACAGACAGATAGGCAATTTACCGAGTCCGGGTATTTCGACAAGTCGCTCGGCAAGCATTCCTGTTGTGCGTGCGTGCGTGTGTGTGTCTGGACTTTAGAAAAGGTTACTCGATTGCCTTGTTTCCTTCCAGTGTGCCCAGATACTATTCTATGGATTTTGTTTCAACGCAAAAAAGGGTAGAAGCGAATTATTCGAAACGAAATTTCCCATACCTGCCTGTGAGTCGAGCTTTCATCACGACAAGCAAGCAGGAAACTAACCGGAAGGTACTGCTGTGACAGCTTCTCCTCTATTGAGACCGAATCAAGCCGAGCAAAAGGAGTGCACCAGATGTCTCTCGATTTTGCATTCGTAAAGAAGGGGGAGAATTTTGTTTGCGTATGTGTCACTGTCTGTCTGCATGCCTGTCCGTATGTCTCTCTCTCTCTCTCTCTCTCTCTCTCTCTCCGTGCGTGTGTGTGCGCACGCGTCCACGCGCGCATATGTGTTGTGTGGGTCGTTGCTTGTCTGTACGTGCGCCTGCATACGTTTGTTTGTTTGTTTGGATATCGCGTGGTCAGTCGGAAAGGTCAGAGCGCGCAATCTGCGAATTCGTGCGGAATGCACGCGCATTCGCAGTAAATGTTTGAGGGAAGAGCGAGCGAGGACCAAACGTAAGGAGATTGCAGATTGAGCGAAAACAGACGTCCATGCAGGTAGCAGAAACAGACTTTACTCGGAAGGAAAGAAGGAATGAAGGAAAGAAGCATGGAAGGAAAAAAGGAAAGAAGGATCGACTCGATCCCACCGTTCTCTAGTGGGGTTTTCAATTATGAAGATCGCGCGTGTGTCTCCGAATACTGTTTGATTTGGAGGCATTCGTGACTTAATCCATCTTGATGGTGCTTCCCATCATTCACCTTTGCATTCTTCCTTCCCGCCTTCCTTCCTTCCTTCCTCCCTTCCTTGTTTCTTTCGTATTCTGACATTGGCACGAGAAACCTTTTCCATGTGTGCATGAAGTCTTGTTCTCGTCTGTCACGCACGCACTCACTCTGTAATGATTTGCTGTGTAATGATCGATTGTATGACACTGTCGTGAACCTAAACACAATCTATCCGACTCCGATTGACGGAACGGGTGGCTTCAAAGTACGGGGGGCGGGGAAACGGGTCCAAACGGGTCTTGAACGGATTGCATGCTTAAAACTGATGGAAAAGAATTATGCTCGGAGTCAGTCTTTGTACAAATCGATGTTTATTGTTCTTTAATTTGACTAATTTGAGATTTCTTGAAGAACCTGTCATTCTCGCCGTCATGCAATTTTTAAGAGTGATAGAAGTTTTTTAACTTAAAGCTTGAAGTTCAAAGCTGCATATTCTTTTGTCTTAAAAAAGCTTTTACAATGCACCAGCCAGCAATCATGATGTTTTTGAAACAGAACAGATGCTACAACTTGAAATAACTTGAAAAAGAAAGAAATAGCTTTGCATGACTGAAATTGATTCTAGAATCGATTAAAATTTATTAAGATTTTATCTAGGATTTTATTTATTAAATTTAATTGAATTCAAAATATTTCTAAGTTAAAATTTAAAAGTTGAATTAAACAAAAAGCCCGTATTAAAAAATAAGTTAATTCTGAGGTAGATTTTGATTTTAGCCTACTCTGAGTACGACATTACATTCGTAATGTGGGTGACCCCCCCCCCCCTTACTTATAAAGTTATACTTTTGGATACTGTCATAAGGATTACTATACAGTTATATTAAGTATCCAGAGGAGGGTGCTTTGAGAAATATTTGACCCCTTAGAGGGGGAGGCAGTATGAGAGACTTTGAGAGTGTTGGCTAGCTTTTGCAGATATAATACTGCTGCCGGTGGGGAGGAGAGGTTCCACATATATGATCTTACAATACTCTATCACTAGAAGATACCAAGCAGTACTATACTCATTCCTATATTAGGGCCATATATGACATTTGGGAGCATAATATACTGATAAATACCGACATTACATCACGCGTGAGGGAGGTCAAAATAGATTAAAAAGAACTTAGAAGTTCAAACTTCAAAAAAAAAATTTATAACACAGCATATTAACGTTTATTAATTAATTAACGCTCCCGTCGTTCCGTAGTATGTCCTGCTGATAGTGCTGCCTTCCTTCGTAAAAATGCCCCATTCTTAATATATGGTGAGTAATGGTGAGCTCCTACTAGAAAGGGGGGCAAAGTAGGGCAGAGGCAGACAAAAGTTTTTCCGGGCGTATCCGGGCGCCCAGCGGAGCTCCGGCAATATCCGGCAAGAGGTTCGGAGTAGTATGTACTATAACGTACTAGGAGCAGTGTGGGGGGCTGGCCTGGGGCTGCATGGCGACCGTAAAAGTGTGGCGCTGGCCTTGAGCTTTTTCGGGCGGGTTCCGCGCGGCTTCCGCCCGCCCCCGCGGCGCGGGCGCCCCCGCGAGCGTGAGGCTCCACCCCCCGGCCCCCGGCCCCCTCCCACTCGCACAAAATTAAGCCAACAAAAGCTCACCATATGCGTATTACTGTGAGCACACTGTGCATCACTGTGCCTTGGTAGGTCCATGTAGGTCCAGACACGGAAGACACAGAAACGTTCAATTGTGTGCTCCTTTCTGGTTGGGTCTAGAGACCGATACGCCATCTCTCCGATCGTCTCCCAGCTCGGCGTTACAAAAAAAAATTGGAAATAAGGCTGAAGGAGACTGCGACAAATTTTGCAGCTCTGACGCATCGTCTTTTCCCGTGAGTTGTTTCGTCGTGGAGGCACGGGCTCGAAGTCAAGAAGACCAGAGCCATCGCTGTGTGGGATCCCACACAACCAGAAGAAACAAGAGCTAGGGAGTGAGAGAGACGGTCAGAAGACACTATGGGAGTCCCTACCTTCTTTCGTTGGCTTTCCATTCGGTATCCGAAGACAGTCGTGGATGCCGTCGAACCTCCCATAGCTGAAGCCCCTGACGGCTCGTACGTCGTTCAGAATCCTGAGCTTCCAAATCCGAATGGGGAATTCGACTGCCTGTACCTGGACATGAACGGAATCATCCACCCTTGCTGTAGGCCGGAGGGAGGAGTCAGTCTGAACGGGGGGGGGAGGTGAGAGTATTTGATTGACATTGCAGGTCCTCGCTGCAGTGTGCTGGCTTCCTTTGTTTGGTTGCATCCTACTATCTCTCTACCTCTTTGCGTGCTAGTGTCTTTTCGTGCCTGTCTCCTGTCCTCTGCATCAATCCATTCACCTCACGCGTCTCCGCCCCCCTGTTTTCTTGGAGTGCAGTCCGAGCCCGAGACCTTTGAGGAGATGTTCGAGAACATTTTTATGTACATTGACAAGTGAGTCAGCCAGTTAGTTGGTCGGCTGGGCACGCATCGTATAACAATATGGCGCCTTCCGCTATGCCTTTAGCTCCATCTCGCTCTCTCCATCAGTATTTTTTGTTTCTTTTGGGTCTAGAAAGCTCTTTGGACTTTTGCACACTGAGAAATTCCCACCCTCGCTGCCTGCCCTCCCCGTCTCCTTCTTTTTGGCACTGATCCCTGCTCAGACAAACGATCTTTCTTTCTTTCTTTCTTTCTTTCTTTTCTTTCTTTCTTTCTTTCTTTCTTTCTTTCCTTTCTCTCTTTCTTTCTCTCTCTCTCTCTCTCTCTCTCTCTCTCTCTTTCTTTCTTTCTTTCTCTCTGTCTCTTTCTTTCTCTCTCTCTCTCTCTCTCTCTCTCTCTCTCTCTCTCTCTTCGTTTGTCTGTTTTGGAGCACAAAGGATCAAGTGATCGACCCTTCTGTCTGCCCGCCCGCTTGCCTGCAGGATCGTTTCAATCATCCGACCCCAAAAGCTCATCTACATGGCCGTCGGTAAGTCGCGCAAAATTCCTTTCATTCACTCCAACGGCATCTCCCAGCGAAGAGAAAGAGTGACTGACGGAAGGCCGGAAAGGGAAGGCAGAAGTGGGAAGGAAGGAAGCTCTGAATGGGAGGAAGAACTTGGATTATTACCTTCACTTTCCTCTCCTCTGTTCTTTCTTCCTCCCTCCAGCCTGTTTAAAGCCAACCCCCTGGCTTCTTTCCAGGGCCCGTCAAAACCTGTCCTTCGTCGGTTCCTGTCTCTGACAAAAAAAGAAGTCGTGACTGCATGCAGACGGTGTCGCTCCTCGTGCGAAGATGAATCAGCAGAGAGTGCGAAGGTTCAAGGCTGTGAAGGAGTCAGCAGAGATCGAGGAGCAGATCAGAAAACTCGAAGAAGAGTTCGTCACAGGTAGGTGTCGTGCGTGGATGCATGTGTTAGACGACAAGACAGAGCGATGGACCGGGACGGACGCACGGAGGAGAACTAGCATAACACATGCAGGTTCAATGCCTGCCTCCCTGAATGAAGAACAGTCGCTCACATCTGCTTCCTTTTCTGCCGGTCCTCAAGCATTACGCACCGCCCTGGCCGATCGACTGGCTTGCTGGCTGGCTCTTCTCTTTGGAGACAAAGCCTTTCTTCTCGGACCAACCAAAGAAGCCCTCCTTTCTCTCTCTCTCTCTGTGTGTGTGTGTGTGTGTGTGTGTGTGTGTGCGTGTGTGTCTGTCTGTCTGTCTGGCAGAGGAGTAGCGTGTGAAACCAGTGATCACGTGAAAGTCTGTCGGGAGGTGGAGAGGCAAGGGGCGCTTAACTCTCACCTTTCGGGCCCCCTGCCCACGCTGTTTGATTGTTGGTGCTGTTCTTTTGTCTTTCTTCTTTCTTTCTTTTTGTCTGTTGTGTTCATGAAGAAAAGGAGGGAGAAGAAGAAGAAACATATAGTCTGTCTGTCTGTCTTACGTGTGTGTGGCTGCAGACGGGAGGGCCATCCCTGCCAAGAAGGAAAAATTCGATGGCAACCAGATCACCCCTGGGACTCCGTTCATGCACCAGCTCTCTGAAGCTCTTCGGTGGGTTGGTTGGTGTTGCTGTCCGTAGTTTCTCCGTCTCTCTCTGTTGCTCTGCCTGCATCTGTCTGGCACGCTACCTGCAGAAAGGAGAAGGCATTGTGGATTCGTCTTAGCTGCTGTCTGTTCTCCTTTTCTGCCTGTCTGTATCTGTCTTCGGACGGGCCACCGTCTGCCTGTCTCTTCCATGAGAGGAATGGGCGAAGGCGAGAGAGGGGGCGGGGAAGTGGACGGACACACACACACACACACACACACACACACACAACAAGAGGGAGGCAGAGAGAGAGAGAGAGAGAGAAGGTGGGAGAGAGGGAGAGAGAGAAAGAGAAGGTGGGAGCGAGGGAGAGAGACAAAGAGAGAAAAACAAAGGAGGCCAGGAAGAAACAGGGGAAAAACAAAAGAAAGAAAGCTGCGAGGAGTTGACGGGAGAAATCGAAAAACAATACGGCCAGTCTCTTCTGTCTGTCTGTCTGTCTGTCTGTCTGGGAAGGAAAGGAAGAAAAAGAAAGAACGAATAGTCTGTCTGTCCGTCTTTTCGTAGATTTGTTTGCTTGTTTGGCATCAGTTGGCTGAAAAAAGTTCCTTGTCCTATTAGACAGTTACGAAGTCTCATCTCAGGCTGACTCGTCTCATACCTCACTGACACCCTCCCTTCTCCTTCCTCCCTCCTCCCTCCCTCCTCCCTCCCTCCCTGCTCACACACAGATTCTACATCGCCACCCGGTTCAAACTGGCATGGAAGAACACCCCAAACCTGAAGGTCATCCTCTCGGATGCCAACAATCCAGGTGGGTGGGTGGGTCGGTTGATTGATTGCCCATGCATCCAGCCTTCCTTTCCTTATGCCACCCAACCCCACCCTGAAATTCCGCAGCGATGAAGCTGCGATAGCAACCAGCCGGGAGCGTATGACAGAATTTGGAATCCTACGAACAGAAGCTCTCTCTCTCTCTCTCTCTCTCTCTCTGCGTGTGTGTGTGTGTGTGTGTGTGTGTGTGTGTGTATGTGTGTGTGTGTGTGTGTATGTGTGTGTGTGTGTGAGCGTGTGTGTGTGTGTGTGTGTGTGTGTGTTTGAACGAGTGTGTGTATGTGTGTATGCGTGCGTGCCTACAATGTAGTGATCTGTTGAACGTCTGTCACGGTGTGCGAGGCAAGAGACTGAAAGCCAACACGGAAGCCGGAAGCCATACGCCCATACAGAGGAAGGGACATGAAGAGAGTGAGTGAGTGAGAGGCAAAGGGGAAGAATTCAAGGTCTTGGTTGGAAACAGAAAACAGGAGGCGATGCATTTTCTTTCTCGAAGTACGGGCCAAAAAGTGCGATTTTGACACACCCTTCTTTGAGGTTGTAGTGTTTTCCTTTCTTTCGTTTGGAAACAGAAAACAGGAGGCGATGCATTTTCTTTCTCGAAGTACGGGCCAAAAAGTGCGATTTTGACACACCCTTCTTTGAGGTTGTAGTGTTTTCCTTTCTTTCGTTCTTTCTTTCTTTCTGTCTGTCTGTCTGTCTGTCTGTCTTTCTTTGTTTCTTTCTTTGACTCTCTTTGTATCTCTTCTTCTCCCTTCTCAATCTGTCGGTGCAGGGGAAGGAGAACACAAGATCATGGACTTCATTCGGTCCCAGCGGTCGTCTCCTGAGTTGGTTTTTCTTTTTTCGTCCTTTTTGTTTTGCGTCCGTTTTTCTTTTCACTGCCGGGCTTCGCTCTGTTTTTTTGTTGTGTCGCTTTTAAATTCCTTTGGGCGTTTCCTGCTGATGCTGAGATCTCTGAGGGTGACTCCGAAAGTGGATCACTTCAGCGGCTCTGTCGTTGGGCAGTCCTTTGCTGCACGGCTGTGGGTCCTTTCTCTTCAGCTTAATCCGATGTGAGCGGAAAATAGGCAAGAAGGGAGACGGAAAGGGGGGAAAGAACGAAGGAAGGTCCAGTTTCCTTTTGTTGCTTTGCACAAAATGGAGGGAGTCAAGGAATGCAGAGACTTCAAAGGAGGACTCTTTCGCAGGAAGAAGAAGTCTTAGTCAATAGAACGGATCGGCTGGTCTCTGTCATGACATCCCGTCTTCGTTTGTGAGTGCGCTTTCTTGCTTGATTGCTTTCTTGCTTTCGTTTGTGTGTGTGCAGCTACAACGCGAACATGCGGCACTGTCTCTACGGGGCTGATGCGGACTTGATCATGCTGGGGCTGGCAACGCATGAGGCGCATTTTTATATTATCAGGTGGGATTAGTCAGAAGGAACTCTTGGCTATTCTCTCTCCCTAGCAGTGTCCTCTAATCTCATTCAATTGCTCCTTTTCTGCCCTTTCTGCTCCCCACTGGCCGTTTTTTTTCGTTTCTTTTTCTCCCATTTTCCTCTCTCATCTGCACAACCCACTTGTTTATCGATATGCATGCGTGCGTGTCCCCTCGCCTTTGTTTCCTCTCTGCAGGGAAATCGTGATCAACGCCGAGGACGAAGCAAAGAGAAAATTGGCAGACCAGGAGAGGCGAATCAAACAGGGCCTCCCTCCGGCAACTGCGGAAGATGGAGGAGGCTTGCAGATCAAACCGATGAGCCTGTTGAGGATCCCCGTGCTGAGGGAATATCTGAGAGTCGAATTCGACACGCAGAAATTCGTCAAGGTCGGTCCGAAGGAAAGAGAAACAAAGGAGTACGCAGGGATGGATGGAGATCATCTGAAATTGTCTCACCGAGACAGTGTACACAGGCTGTTTCAAGTCACCCACACTCTTGGAAGCACGCTCTTTTTCTCCTCCGTCTGTGTGTGCATGAGTTTGATAAAAAGAAAGCAAGCTACAGCGATTGAAATGAAAGAAGTCCTGCGACCTGCCGGCGTATGTTTCTTCTGCTGCTTCCTGGCTTGTGTGGGCTGTGGGCCTTTGCCCCACTTTATTTCTTCCGTTCTTTTTTCTTTAGTTCACTTCTTTAGGTGTCTGGCTCTGGCTGCTGCAGCCTCTCCCTTTCGAGTATGACTTCGAGAGAGTGATCGACGATTTTGTGTTCATGTGCTTCTTCGTGGGGAACGATTTTCTCCCGCACCTGCCCTCTCTGTCGATCCACAAAGGGAGCATCGACCAGATGGTCGCCCTGTACCAACATGTGAGTCTGCTGTTACTGTCTGTGTGACTTTCTGAGTGGGTGAGGGAGCCAGTGAGTGGGTGAGTGACTGAGGGGGGGAGCGAGAGAAAAGAGGTTGAAGTCTGTTGGGAGCAAGGCCTCGGAAAGGAACTCTGTGTGTGTTCACGCGTACCCACGTGAGAGGAGAAGGGGCTGGAGAGGAGAGGACAGGAGAGGAGAGAAAGTGCGCATCCTCGAAGATCTGTTTGTCAGGCAGACTTCGGTTTCTTGATTGAGAGCCGAGGCTTTGCAAAATCGCAACAGAGGGTATAGAAGAGTGTCTCACTCCGGTTGTCTTGTTTGCCGTTGTTTGACTTGCGCTTTCTCCTCCTTTGTTTTCTTTCTGTCTGCCTTTTTTTCTTTGTCATCTTGCATGTTTCTCTTGTCTCTCCATTCTTCCTATATCTGCAAACGGCACGCACATCCGTTTCGTCCTCCATCTTCTTCCCTGCTCGTTTGTCCCCCTTTTTCGACGGGCAGCTGTCTGACATACCGTCCCATCTCATCCCTTCTCCTTTCAACGCAATTCAATTCAAGGGCAGCTGTCTGACATACCGTCCCATCTCATCCATTCTCCTTTCAACGCAATTCAATTCAATGCAATGCAATGCGGTGTGATGTGATGTGAGGTGATGCAGGTCCTGCCTGATTTGGGCTCATACCTTTCCGATAAGGGGCAGGTGAACTTCAAGGCAACGGCCAAGTCAGTCAGTGAGTCCAATCGATCAACGCTCTCTCGGTCGGGGGAAGGGGGCGCGGTTCAACAAGACGGGGAGGGGAGAGACGCATCTGTTTCTCTGCCTCTCCTCCCCTCGCCCTTCTGCCCTCGTTTCTCTCTGTGTTGGTGTGTGTCTTCTCGTTCTGCCTGCCTGCCTACCTGCCTTCTTCAGAGAAGCGGAAAAACAAAAAACAGGGATGTACAGTCTGTTTGTGTTTTGGCCAGATGAAAGCTGATGTTGCCCCTCTGCAACATGGTTGGTGTGCATACAAAGGGTGCTGTTCGTATTCTCTGTCCGTTCCCACAGGAACGCTCTGGAGACCTCCCTGTGTCTTTCTTTCTGTCTCCCTATCCGCTCACTCTTTCTTTCTTCCCTTTCTTTCTCGTTCTTTCTTGAGTGCATTGGTGTTTGTACTCACTCATTTGTTTTTGTGTGTGTTCAGGTTCGTGTCCTTTCTCGGCCAGGTGGAAGATGATGTGTTCAGAAATGAACTCTCAAGAAACGTCCGTCAGTGAGTCAGGCAGCCAGCCACTCTGTTGTTCAGTCAGACCCGAATTACATGCAAACTTGGACTACCGATGCAGCTGTCTGTAGGCCCTCCATTTTTCTTTTTTTTGGAACCTCTGAGTTTTGGTCTATTTTTTTTGGCCCTCCATTTCTGCTTCCTTCTCTCCATTCCTTCCTTCCTTCCAGTGACTTTAGAACTGAATCAACGATCGATCGATCAAGTCACTTACACACTGGCAGCATCCATCCTCATGCATTAATTCCGTTCCTTCCGTTTCACTCCCCTCCCTTTTGCTCTCTAGAGACTCATCTTTTTCTCATTTCTGTACTCCCGCGTCTCTCCTCTATACGCTCTCCCTTCGAGACATAGTGCGTATTAGAGATTGTCGGGGTATGAAGTGCTCGTTTCCGTTCAATCATACAACATCGCAATCATGCTTTCCAACAATCTTGATCTATCTGCGCAGCGCCGGCTGGAGGCGAGCCAAAAACAGCAAAAGGAGGCGCACGCTCGGCTGATGGAGAGAAAAAAACAGGGGCCGACTCCGTGGCACGAACAGGCCGCGGCTCCCTCCCAGCTGAGCCGTGATGTGTCAGGGATGTCGGTGATCTCCTCTTCCAACGGGGGGATGAGCGAGGGGGGCGCGTCGAGATCCGTCTCTGTGGGTCTAGACCCGGATCCAAATTCTCAGAGCGCAGACGCGATTGCGAGGGAACTCGGTCTTCTGGGGCCACCCGAGACTCCGGCTGCGGCTGAAGGGGGGACGGGGGAGGATCGGAGCGGTGCGGGGTTCAAGAGGAAGGCTGATGGGACAGTTGCTGTGAGTTCTTCAAGCTCGTCCTCTGCGTCTGCGTCTGCATCTGCCGGACTGGCGCCTCATGAGAAGAGGCAGCAGGATATTGATGCTTTCAAGCAGCGGTTGAAAGCGATTCGAGATGAAGGAGACGGCAAGAACATTGACACGAGTGACCAGATCTGTCTTGGGGAAGGGATCAAGGCAGAGTGGAGAAATCGTTACTACACCAAAAAGTTCGGCCTCGTTGAAGGTGGGTCTGCCTCTCGGCTTGCTTTCTTTTTCTTTCAGATCCCCGTTTGTTCAAAAAGTGATACACACACAAATGCTGCCGTGTATCTATCGATTGATTCGCCTTTCTCCCTCTTAACAAGATCAGAAAAATAAAGAAGAGAAACACTGGAAGAGTGACACTGTGGTTTTTTGCTGTCCCTCCTCTTTCTTGCCTGCAGGAGACGATGAAAACGTCCAATCTCGGCGGGTGGCGTACAAATACGTCGAGGGCATGGCGTGGGTTCTGCGGTACTACTACACAGGTGTACCCAACTGGGGCTGGTTCTATCCGTTTCACTATGCTCCGTTCGCGTCTGACATGGCTGTCCTGGATGAGTTTGAGGTCGGTCTGTTCGCCTGTAGTTCAGTGAGGGTCTGTTCTCTGTCTCTCTGTCTGTCCACCCATGTCCCTTTTCTTGCGTGTGCATTCATCTTTCCTTTTCTTGATGTGCACCGGACGGGTGCGCATCCTCTCGGCACTGGCGATCTGGCTCGAATCCTTCAAGGGTCTCCTCTGGGGTCTGAGAGAAATCTTCGCCTCTGTCTCTCTTGTATCTTTACGTGTCTTCTGCCCCTCGACCCGGGCTTAGGGGCACTGCGCGTGTCCCTGAAGAGGTTTTGCGCTGTGCGCATCTTCCCTTCATTCCTCCCTTTTCCGTCTTTCGGTTCTTTTTCTCTCACTGTGTGTGTTTATGCGAAAAAGCAGAAAGACATCCTGGAGGCTCTCAGTGAGAAGAACCTTGGGGAGCCCCTGCTGCCCTTCCAGCAACTCATGGCTGTGCTGCCCCCCAAATCTGGCAAGAAGGCACTGCCTGAGTGAGTCAGCAAGAGGGAGAGAGGGCCTTTGGTGGATGGAACGACGTGACAATCTGCAAAGACAAGGGACAAAGCAGCAAGCAAGCAATGTTGGGTCTTGTGCCGTGGCCAGAGAGATAGACAGATAGACAAGCAGGCAGGCAGGCAGGCAGGCAGCGAGGCGACTGGGAGGGAATCGAGAAACAAGACTGACTGCGTGCAGGAAGGAAGGAATCGTTGCTTTTGCGATCTGTTTGAGGTCCCTTCTTTCACTTTCCTTTCCTCGCCTCACAGGCTTGACTGCGTGCGTTCGCGTTTCGTTCCTCTCTTTCGTTTAATCGCGTTTCTTCCTCATGCCTTCTCAGCTTCTCTCGAGACGGTTCTGTAATTGAGGTCCTGTCCTTCCTCTCTCTCTCTCTCCCTCTCTCTCTCCCTCTACTTGTGCGTATGGATGTATGACGGGGGGCACGCAGAGTTTTCCATCCTCTGATGACGGACGAGGACTCGCCTCTTGCCGACTTCTATCCAAGAACGTTCGCAGAGGACCCCGATGGCAAACCGTCAGTCAGTCAGTCAGTCAGTCAGTCAGCACTGTGCGTGCAGGGGTTTCATCGCCCCTCGCATGTGCTGATCGGATCTTTGACGCGTCTCTAAAGTCGTCTGTCTTTCTTGCCTGTCGGTCTGTCCTGTTCACGAAGCAAAAGAAATAAAGCAAAGAAAAAAAGAACTCATACAGCTTGTCTACCCGTCTGCCTGCCTGCCAACCTGTCTGTCCGTCGGACTCGCTGTCTTTCTTTGTGCGCATGCCGCATCGAAATACTGCACGGATGGTACTTGTTTTTGATCGTGCGGACGGACGGTCGGTCGACTCTATACTCTGGTGCTTCCTTTTTGCACAACACTCGCAATTCTGGCGTGTTCCTCGATTCTTTTCTTGTACTCACGGTCGCTCCGCATGTTTGTACTGCGTTTTGTCCATTTGTTTGGCCGAACAGCAAGCGCTGGTTGTGGGTGGCGCTTCTTCCCTTCATCGACTGCGACCGGCTGAAGGAGGTGGTGGTACCGATCGAGAAGGGCCTTTCTGGGGAGGCGGCAGGGAGGAACGTCATGGGAAAGGAAATTCTGTACGTCGGCACGGGACACCCTCTCGCAGAAGAGGTTGGTGGGTTGGTTCCCTCCCCCCTGTGAGTTCTTAGAAAAGAAACAGGAGGACAGGACAGAGAGGGTCAGAGGACCTCTGATCGAGCCAGACTGCAGTCTAGCAGGTGACCCGAGCTTACTGCGCTCTATTGAAGAGGGGTGAAGTCTCTCTCTCGAGTTGGGGATGGACTAGAAGGAGCTTGAGAAAGGAGACAGTGGACGCGGAAAACAACATGACAAAATGGATTGATGGAGGTTCAGGGAAAAAAATAAAACGAAAGGAAGCACCCCACCGTCTTTTTTGACTTTCGTGCACCTGTTTTACTGCGTCTGCTTTTCTTATACAATGTTTTAGTTTTGTTCGCGTAATTGAATCTTGCAAAGAAGTATTTTTCATAGGCCTTCCTGCATGTGCTCATTTCCTCTTTTGCGCTGTTGTGTCCTCTTTTTGTTCCCCTTCACTCTCTCGGTTCCTTCCTTTGTTCTCCTCTTTTTTCCCTTCCAGATGCAAACTCTGCACTCCAGGGTGCAACAGGAGAGTTCCAAGGAAGTCTCTGAGGTGTTCGACGACATCAAGGCCGGTCCTCCCTCTCTCCTCTCCTCTCCTCTCCTGTTCTCTTTTCTCTGCACGAGCTTCTTCTGCTTTATTCATTTGCCGAGGGAGACAAAGAGAAACTGACTCAGAATAAGGAAAGGAAAAAATGAAGTCTTCTCAGATGCTTCCGCGAGGTGACCTTCACAAGACAGATGGCGATCACGAGAGGACCCTCAACTCTCTTTTCCTGGATGGTTCTTCGCTCTGCTTTTTCTCTGTACAGACGGACGTGCAGCACACACGCTCGAAAGAATGTAGACGAGAAGAAAAGATCCAGATGAAGAGAAAGAGACTGGAATGCTCTACACAAACATGGAGAATTCAAAAATATGCCTCACCCCCTCAGTCACACACACACACACACACACACACACAGAGAGAGAGAGAGAGAGAGAGAGACAGAGAGCGAGCTGGGTCTTCTTTTGTTTGACCCTTCATTTCTTTTTTTTTTTTTCTTCCACTGCTGCCCCCTTATTTTACCCTGCCTGCAGGCATCGCTCTCCCAGTCCCTCACGGGCGTCCTGCGGGGTTGCGGTGAGATGACGGCGCCTGGGGACGCTTTTACGATGGTTGACATGGAGGCGAATGGGGAGAGCTGGAGTGCCGAGTTCGTCGAGCTCCCGAGGGAGAAAGTAGAGTTGCATTGCAGACTTCTCACCGAGAGGGGTGCGGCGGCGCCGACACCAGTGTTGGACAGGACAGATACAGAGGTGGGTGGGTGGGAGGGTTGGGGAGGTAGTACAAGGACGGATGCATCATCTGACTGAGTTCAGGCAGGACGGGTGGACAGATCCACTCGGAGAGAGTTTCCGTCTAGAAATCTCGAAAGAAGGGGAGGACGGGCACGCAGACATGGCGTGGAAGTAGTGAAAGCCTCACTTTCTCTCGCGTCGGTCGAAAGCAGGCAAGCTGGAAAGACCTTCGGTGCATCTGCTGCTGTTCGTCTGTTGTCGTTCTTCTTCATAATTTCCTTGTTTCCTCGCTCTCTCTTCTTTTTGTACGGAATGGGAATGGCCGCAGGAAGGGGCTGATAGGGACAGGAAGGGTGGCTTCAATGGACCCAACGCGAGACGGCAAATTTTGACGGTCCTGGGAGTCAACACACATCAACACAATCGTAACGGATACACCAACAGCTTCATGGGAGGAGACAGGAGATACGGGGGCCCTCCTGGGTTTGGGGGTATGCCGGGGCCTGGCGGATACGGGAGGGACCCCGGCTTTCTTCCGTCCCGGAGTGTCTCGGGCCCTCCTCTCATGCAACACCCGCCTCCGCATATGCAAGGACCCCCCCCGGTCCATGCGCGTGACTACGAGAGGCGATCTGGAGGGTACGGGGGACCGCCCCATTCGGGATATGGGCCCCGGCAGGGCGAGGTCAGGACTTGAGGAAGGCTGAGGTCGGAATGATGAAAACTGGGGGAAAGTCTCTTTCGACCTCGTCTTTGTGCTGAAAAAGAAAGAAAGAAAAAGGAGATACAGCGACGCACAAGCTTCAGCGCCGTTTCACAATGAAGAGAGGAAGGAAGGATCGTGGGTGGCTGTCTTTGTGTTGTGTGTGGGAAGCATGGACGATGCAAGAGAAATGTGGTGAGCGGGCTGACAGCAAGAAGCAGAGATGAACTGGTGCCTCTTGTACATTCGCTCTTCCTTCCCTCCCTCCCTCGTTCCCTGCATGCTTGTATGTCTCTATCTCTGTATGCGCTTGCGTCGATGGTCGCCCTCCGCCCCCCTGTCTGCCTTTCTGTGCATCCGTCCAGCCCCCCTATGGAGCTATTCGGCGGGACGATCCGGGGGCTTATCATGGACGTGACGCGCGTGCGGGGCCGTATGGAGGTTCGTCTCGTCTCTCCGTTTGTCTGTTTTTCCCTGAGTGCGTGTGTGTGTGTGTGTGGAGAGAGAGAGAGAGAAGAGGAGAGAGAAGACTCGTTTCTCTCTTCTTGCCCGTCGCTCTTCTTCCTTGCTTGCTCGCTTGACTGACCGACGGAATCAATTTTCTGTTTGTGAATCTCCCTCCTTTTTTGCCCCTTGCTTGTACCTCTTTCAACCTCCCTACCTTCCCCCCCACGCTTCTCTTCATTTCCAAAGTTTCCCTGTTTCTCTTTCTTTCCGGCCTATTTGCAGCCCCTCCCCGACCCTGGAACGACCGGGGTGACAGGTGGGGTGACAGGGGTGACAGGGACCGGCCGTGGGGTGACAGGGGTGAGAGGGACCGGCCATGGGGCGGCGACAGGGGTGACAGAGATCCGCCATGGGGTGACAGGGGCCCTTACGGTCGACCTCAGGTGGAAAACGCGCCGCCGCCGTGGCAGCAACGGCAACCAGGACCTGGCGGGGGGCATGGGCCCGGGCAGGGCCCCCTTCCGGGATATGCCGAGGCCCCTCCTGCCCAGTCTCCCCAGCAACAGCAGCCGTCTTCGTCTGCCGGAGGGGCGGCTGCTGCAGGGGGAGGGAGTCTGATTTCAGGGATGCGGGTTAGAGGGCTCACATTCGTGAGACGACAGCTGAAGTGAGTCAGTGAGTCAGTCTTCCTCAGGTCCTGCAGTCCGCCCTCCGTAGCTGTGTCTGTCCGTCGGCCTGTGTGTCAGTCAGTCTGTATACCAGTGCTTCAGAAGAGGGCACAGAAAGAATTTTTTAAGGGCCAATTGCGCAGAATGAGATTGCTTTGTTGAGAGTCCCCTGAAGCATCCGATGGATCAAAGTATTGACATATCGTTCATCAGTGAAGAGAAGCGGGGGGGCTTCTGGGAGCGCTTCAGACGCCTGGCCCAACTGGGGAAAGAAGACACTTGCCACTTGTCGGTGGTGGACTCGATGCCTTATCGTGAAGGCACACCCGAGCGTACACACACACATGCAACAGTGAGATGGGTCAAAGATTGCTTTAAGCGGTCCTTCATGCATGCGTCGCTCAAAGGACATGATCGGCACTCCCGCTCATGCTTGACCCACAGTTAATTGTAGAGAGAGGGGCCAAAGAGGGTTGAGTGCTCCATCGTTCTTTTTTTTTTCGTCTTTCAGGGGCAAATCAGTCTACTTGTTGTCTGTGAACGAACTTTTTTGCATGCATGATCTGGGTAGGCCACAGTTTATAGAAGTAATGTCTCACCGGCTTGAACGACCATCAATGAGTCAATCACTCTCTCAATCAATCACTCAATCAATCAATCAATCAATCAATCAATGTGTCATCTCTCCTCTGCAGTCCTCCAGCTCGTCCTCCTGACCAGAATGGAGGAAGGTCAGTCGACAGATCAGGTCTGGAAAGACTGGAGGAGTGGAAAGGCGAGGGAGGTCGAAATGAAACCGGGTGGACTGCAGAAGCTTTGCTGTTCTTGCGGAAGGGATGTCAGCCAGACACTCTCTTTCTTCCCCCACTTTTTGGTTTCTGTGTGACACTTCGTCCGGCAGCCTGCATGCATGCTTCACCATGTATGTGCTGATGCAAATTTGGTGCCCGTTCCCTTCTCTGTTGCTGTGCAGCGCTCCTCCGTGGCGGCACTGAACTTGAAGCCTTTTTCCTGTCGGAGTCCCGGACAGGTGTTTGGAACTTCATGGAAACACAGAACATGGGGCTGCCAACGGTCTTGCAGAAACAGCCACGGCTGGGGCCATAGCACGCGTGAAAGGGTTTCCCTCACTATCTCTGCATGTCTGACAATCAAGTACAAACACCAAAGTCTTAAATGTACATGTGTAGATGGATGTCAAATTGGATTAATTGTTAAATTAACACTCACATCAAATCATAAATATCTACATATACAACTTAAAAACCATGAAACTGATGAGTGCTTTCAATTGTACGCGTCTATATCAAATAGGTGTATATGATTACAGAAAATTTTAAATTTAAAAAACATATTTATGTTAGTATTTATACCGCGTATAGTACAAGCTAGAGTATAAGGTACAGGTCCTAGCACAGGGCTCTCTCTCTCTTTATATATATGCGTACAGTGCGACAGTGCCAGTATTACAACGTAATTAGACCTAGTAGTTTCATGTACATCATATGAGACTCATAATAAGAGCAGATGCAGGCATCATCTGACTTTAATTAAGGAGGTGGTATTACTATGGTAAGAGCTACTAGTAAAAGCCGCGAAAAGAATTATGACTAGGATCCTGAAAGATTTATAAGCATTAAAAAACACACGTATGGACTTTTATGAAGGTCAATCATTTTTTTAGATGCAAAATTTAGAACCTTTGCTGAATCACATCAAATCACATTAAAGCTGGGTCTGACGTTTTTTAATTGAAAGTTTAACTACTATAGCGAAGTATAGATCAATCTATATATATATGTCTTATACATTGTTTGTCATCCCTGCAGCTAGTATGCCAGCTAGCCCTATAGAAGCTTATATATCAAATAAAAGTATATGTTGCACAACAAAGTACTTCAGCGCTAGCTATAAGTCCTAGCCTCCTAGGCTGGGACTGCTGGTTCCATCATGTTGCTAAGACAGTCAGATGCTTCATCGCGGTCTTAAGAGTGGTTTAGCCTAGGGTTTAGCTAGCGCTCACAATTGATATAAAGAGTGATGATATAAGTTGAAGTATAGGGTACCAGCCTACCGCGAATTTATGCTTGCTTCTCGACCCGGCGGGCCGAGCGTGCAGGCCGTGCAGCGCGGTGCAGAAGCGCCGTGCTGGCCGGGATAGGATTGCCGCGCACGCATTCGATTTTATATGATTTTGTGCCACGCGCATTCAGTACCAGCCAGTTCAAATCGATTTACTTCATGCAGCACTAGCTGATCGAACGCCTTTCGGCTGTTCGTTTTACTCTGCCTTGACGGACAGACTATTTCATGAAGTAGTTCCACCATTATGGAGATCTAGCTCTGCATTCCGTTTAACCATTATTTTGTCATTCTCTTTTATATATAAGATATGATATCTATTTGAATTAAGCAGACCCAGATAGGTTCTTTTACATGATAAATCCTATGATAAATCCTTTAATAATTCATGAAACCTTGTCTAGAGTCTATAGACTATATCCTTAGATTCAGGTTTAGAATTTTGACTCAGACTTTTCCGAAGACTTACTGTACTTTATGCTACACTTTATGTTAATATAAAACCATTATGAAACCAATTTGATGTTATATACAGATTGTTAGGCAAATTGCTTTCAGTTTTTTTTTGTACAATCAGTAGTTTTTAAATTCCTTAGATCGAGCGTAAATCATCATCCTATGTTATTCCTATCGACCCACGCTAGGCATCTAACCATTATTCTAAAGTTTCGCAGGTCACAACATGCAAAAACATTGACGAGTCAACGAGTTTTTAAATTTATGACTGTACCAATTGTCTAGACCAATTGTATGACACATTCAATAAGCTATTTATTCCAGTAAAAAATTTACTTATAGTGTCTAGTACAGTGTTCAATCCCTGAGCATTGCAAGTAGGATACGATAGGCTAGGATTCATATTCTGGGTTACCCCGCGGTGCACTGCCGGCGACGATCTGGCATAAAATTCTGACGCACAATCCTGAGCCCTTTTGGTTGGAAACTCATCTACTAGGTATCATGAGAGCTCTTCTTGCCTCCAGGACCCCTCATGCCAACTAAGAGAAAGCCAGAGTAGAAGCCTGAGCGAGCACCTCCAGAGGCCACGCGCGGGAGGTTGCACCAAGACCTCCACATGAAAATTGATGCAACTAGGCCTGCCTGCACGTATACGCACAGTCTGAGGGAGGGACCGAGTCCCAAACAAGCCCGCCCCCATACGGGCCCCGGGTCTTTAAGGAGGTGGAGGGACACATGCTTGGAGGGTCTTTCTCTCTACTTCTTGCCCTGTAATGCCCCCTACGCCGCCTATCGGCATCTGCCCCCCCCCCCCCCCCC